>JACXSJ010000169.1:80651-149122 GCA_014851325.1 Pentalonia nigronervosa | reverse complement strand
CACCGTCAGCTAGTCAAAGCCAGGGGTGGCTCTTTTGCTCCGACTCTAGCCAACTAAGGCCAAAACCGGTAGGAACCTCTTAGTAAGGCCTGGTTAAAGGCCCTCAAGCTCCCCCACCACGACAAGGTGGGAGTACCCTAGCCTAAAAATGACAATGCATGATATTGATCACAAAATGTTAGCACCTATTTGTTTTTTTCAATGGCTTAATTTTAATTGTTTTACTGTGTATTGATATTATGCGTTCAAAATGTACAAATTACAATATAAATATACGATATATTTATATAATTTCAGATATTATTTTATTTTAATGAAAAACGTAATATAAATTATAAAGATTTGTCACTAAGATCGGTGACAGGTCTCCCTTTTGGGCCAAGACCCTCTGTAAAGTGAAGATATTTTTTTCGATTCCGACTGCTTTTTTAATAATATAGGGCATTATTATTCTAATCATTCATTGCCAAGTTTACTTGAAAAAGACGTTCCCACTTTTTAAAAATATTGAGTGAAAATATTAATTTAAAAATGTAAAGATGTTGTTTTAAGTAAATTGTCGCGATAAATTTAAATAGTTTTCAGAAATTTTATACAGTTAATAGATAAGTTAATACGATTAAAAAATTATTAATACTTCATTGTTTATATTACATTATAAATGTTGGTGCAGAAATACTCCACTATTTAATTTTTACACAGTTGAGCATATTAGAAATAATACATTTACTACGAAGTACGGACACATTAATTTATATATTTATATTATATAGTGTAATAAAAATATGCAATTCCTATATAAACCCCTTAAAAACTATCGGTATTGAATCCACAATAATATACAAATTATTTTATAAATTTTAAATTATATTTTTAACGTTTCTGAAAATTGTTATAATAAGTACGATGGGTGTTTTTCAAATAAAAACAATTTTAGCTGTATATTTTCAGGCATATTTTGATTATTTTGATTTCGTATTTTTACTATACATATTAGAAAAATAGTTTTAATTAATTTTTCAAGAATTTGCAACAGTGTTAAGAAAGAAAAAAAACAATTTAAATCAATAAACTATGGTAATAAATTAATAGCATGTCGGAGAGTATCTCACATATTATAGATAAGTTAGGTAAGTACTTATTTCAATCACTGGGTGTATGTGAAGTCCGGTGATATTGAATTGAGTCCCGTCAATACTTTTGTATTATCTGAGTTGTTCTGTGATGAAACACCTCGTGGAGATTGCCTGGGTAATCTCCTAAAAAATGTGTATACCTATTTATACTGCTTTTTATTTTAAATAGTAATAATAATAATAATAATAATAATAATGTTAATTAATTAAATTTAAATTAAAAATAATAATAGAACTAATCGTTAGATGTAATTTAATATTGCTTATATTCATAAATTATAATTATGTGTAATATAAAAATGTAAACTAGGCTAATTGCCATAGTTACCGGGCTTAAATTAATAAAAAAAAAAAAATAATGTAAACATTTAAATAGTTACCGGTAAAAGTATAAATCACCGAGCACAATAAATATATGTAAAGGTAATTTTTTAGCGTAATATTGGTAAACACTAAACTCTCATATTATTTATACTCAATTCAAACACATAAATCATTCAGACGCACGTATTCGTCCCATCATAATACTTGTCCAAATTCATCAGTCTGAAATAATAACTAAATCATACAATAAGTTCAATATTAGTATTAATATTATTTTATGTATACAATCAAAATACCATAGAAAACTTTATATTATTCACTGTACTGGCTCCCTTCACCCCCCTCTCCAACAACCAAAATCCTATATCAATAACCAATCCTGATTGCACCACTACGCGTTTATGCATTGTATTATTATTTAAAATAAACCATTAAAGTTCAGCACTATAGTAGTACATTATTATTTGAGCTGTAAAAAATTTAGACACAGAACAACGATAACGTTGTCGTGAACCTATTTTATTAAGCTTACCTATACAGCACTGCTGGTTTTGAAGGATTTTCTAATTTTACGTTCATTATTGCTATCGTCAAGCTTACGCTTGGTGTATTTCATAACGCGTACTCACACGAAAATTCACAAATTGAATAAAATACCAAAATTTGTTTGTAAATACAGATATATATCTCGACTATTCTGTGTTAAAAGTTAAACTGAATAGTATTTGTGTATTTATACGTTAGTACTATAATCGATTACCATGATTGCGTATTTCGCCGTTATTATTTATCAGATATTATAATTTATAATAATAATGATCGTATTTTTATCATTATGTTATTTTCACTGCACTGCAGATTTACTATATAATAATATGGCAAAATATATAAAATTCAAAGCGCAGCGTAAATAGAATTTACTATTACAAATAATCTACATAAAAAAAAACCGGGAGCTAGAACCCCACAATACTTATCAATGCTTGATGAAGCCCGGGCTACTGTTTACGACTTCAGTAATAAGTTCATCGCCATATTTGTTTGAAATAAAATAAAGGCAGTATATGGCTATTCGATTTTCATGCTGTGGGTCGTGCATAGTCAGTAGAGTTTTAAAATTTCATGAAATTTATTTCAGAATTTGTTTTCTTTGTTTAATTTGTTTATTTATGTTTATTTTGTTTAATTTTTGTAAAATTTATGACTATTCAACTTTTGGTAATTGAAAGGAGTGTAGTAGCGGACGAGGTTGCATCTACCTTTTTATATTAATAGCTCTGGGTAGACGTTTTTCAGGAATCGACAAGGAAATGTGTCCGCCTCCATATAGTAGTGATTGTATTATAGATATAGATTATTATCAGTCTATGATAATTAGTTACTACTTAATACTTAAGTTTAACTGCACAGTGTTTAATAGGGCCGCGGATTAAGGGATTTTGACACCTGAGGAAAATAATCAATTACACCTCCATACATTTTTTTTTTATACAATTTTAGTAAAAATAAACTCTTTATACGTTCGTGTCTTGCCATTTCATAACCAACTTTTTTCTATAAGTAATATTGAGTTCAAATTTTCTGGACATCCTTAAAAGTGCAATAATTGTTTAACATATAAATAATAATTAGAAAACATTTTAAGTTTTCTATAGTTCGTAAATATCGTAAATTTCATATAAATATAAATATGACAAATTTTAAAATAAGAAAATTCGTCCAAAAAGGAGAGATACTGCCCTTTAACCTCCTTAGGTACGTTTCTGGTTACTTCTCTGTCTAAATTTCCTCTGTATAAAATTTCTGGACACGCCTATGATTGTATTTACATTATGAAATTTCATTTTCTACTTTATTTTTCTCTCGGCTCGTCTTAGTTGTTGTAAACTTTTTTAATTTACATACTTGTTCTTTAATTTAATTTATATTTTTTTAATTTTAAAAACTAGTCAATATGTTAATAATATTACTGTTATTAAGTTTCAAATTTTGATTCGTTATATCTAATAGTCTAATGTAAGGACAATTTTTTTATGCGCCTACATTTAACAAAAATTAGTTATAGAAATTATAGTAAACGACAAAAAATAAGGATAATATATAAATCAATACCTATAGTAGTTTAGCTGCTGTGAGCTATGTGATTTATCGTAACTTTGAATTTTTATATACATTTCGGTTTGAAAATCTTTTAGGGCATCAATAATATATAAATAGAGACAGATGAGTACTAGAAAAATATGAATTAAAATTCGAACGAAACGATTCACAAGCGCTGTTTGTTATTGAAGTTGATGATGATGCTGAAGCCCACATTATTGAAGGAAATGATACATCAGATAAACAAAATGTTGATTTGGGAGAGTTTACACATTTCCTTTAGGTAAACACAATGTCGACCGGGAGAGTTTATTAGTTTTAAAGATCGGGAGAATTTATCGCCGTCCGTAATTATATACGGGCATAAAACAAGGGAAAAAAATATCTCATCAAAAGTAAACAATTTCCGGACCTTCGCCAACATTGATTGTTTATGCTAAGATTTACAAAATCTCGTTTGTTAAAGTCCGAACTATAAAAATCATTTGGTGTTTGATTGACTATCTTGTGCATTTATCCTAGGATTTACCGGTAAATCTGTGATAGTGTGACGTAAACACAAATTAGCAGTTATTCCATGTGGTGTAAACACGTCTAATCATTTTTGTTATCACCGTTTCAAAAATGATGCACAAGTCTGTTAGAAATTTTATAATACAATTGAAGACTGTTGATATTTTTGATTTAATATAATTATCAAGTAGTGAGTTGTTATATATGTAGTGTGCCGTTGATTGAAAATTAAAAATGTTCGTTGTTTGATAAAATCTTTACTTGGTACTCGTTTTATTTATTATTTTTAATTTTATAAATGTCGGATCCTTCGGATTTTGAAAGTATCATTTCAGACGTAATCGTCTTGCCGTGCAGTATTGATAGTCTTGACGATGAAAACGCAACAGTGAATGATGATAATTCAGGATCCACGATATCTCAAACCAACAATATAGTAGTAAACACAATGAACGACGATAGTACGACCGCCTATGAACTTTTTCAACATGATGCGTCTCTCACGGACAGCGATCACAGTCTGCTGGAAGTCCCAAAACAATTTAACGCCTCTTCTCCTTCCAGTGTTTGTTCAACAAGACCACTTGAATGGGATAGTGGAGCCGATGTAGGGTACGATATTACTTCCAAACATCAGAGTCAAGATATGAGTACAATTGAAAGAATTGCAGTAAATAGCCTTGTTTTTAATACAAATTCAACCCTAATTGGTCGCGAAAGTCCAAGAATGTGTACAAAAACTAAAAGTAATTCATTGGTTAATTTGAATGAAGTAGAATTATCTAGTGGGAAAAAATCTACTTCATTAGGTGTATTGAAATTTACACCTGAGAAGAGTGACACGCTACCGAAATGTCGATCACCGATGGCTTCTTCACTTTCGGTGTCAACAGTAGTCCACAAACTAGAGTCTTTGAAAACAGAATGTATTAATAAATTGATTGACAAAAATGTCAGTTTAATTTTCAATCAACAAGAAAAAACGTTTGAGAAATTAAGTATTAACTCCAACAAAGAACAAAAATCGTCAGGGAGTAGTAAAGAATCTAATAGTACCTTAGAAAGTGCTGACACCGCTGGATCTTGGGTGGCAAAAGAATTTCATGATTCAACAAATAATACTACAGATCGAGTAAATAGCTTTGAATATTTACCTGGTAATTCATATTATAACACTAGAAATGATGAACAAGAGGACTATTCAGATAAAGAAATTAAACAAAGCACTAAGATGTTGGTTGAGGCAATGAAACAAAATGGCTTAACAAACGAGTTTCAAAGGAAAGAGATTTTTAAGGAAATAATTGAAAGTTTTATAAAAAATTATACCCTAAAAGACAAGGACAACAGTTCGTCATTAAAAAGTCCATCAGATACTGATCAAACTCCCATCAGACAAGATTTTACTTCTCAAACATCTAATACTGCTAATACAATTGTTAACAATCCAACAAGTAAAATAAATGCTAAGCAATAACTTAACAATTGTCTTATAAATACAAATTTTTAGATAATCATTCCAGCACAATTACATTTACATCACCAATAACTTCTTCACGGTATGGCGATGATGTCGATTCTAAATATGATGAATCTTCTATGGACTCTGGACGGCATTTAAATTTACAAAAGTGTAAAATAAAAAAATTGAGTACCTTGACAAATGTGAGTATGTAAAAATTATTATATCAATTCAATAGGATCTCATTTATCCGGACTTTATTAATCTGGAATCTACTTAATCTTAATAATACATACTATTAGTATTATCAGAAAAATAATTGAAATAACTAGTTATTTTATATTTTGTAGGGTCTAATACTGTGTTGCATTATAATATATCATGTAGTATATTAAATAACTTTGGAATTTTTTGAATTTATAATAATACAAGTTTTTTTTTTACTAAACATAATATTTAAATAATAATTTAATACCTTGGGCTGATTTCATAGGTTATTCTGTTTAATTTGTAAAATCTAGAGCCTCAATCAGTTTGGATTATTGAGGTTCTACTGTATAACTTAAAAAGTAAGTATTATGGTTAACATTTGATAATTCCATCATATTTTGTATACAGAGTGTTTCGTGAAGATTTACCCATTGCAATATCCCCTAAAATAATGTAGATATTGTAATTCTATTTTTTTGATAAAGCCCACAAGGATAAAGACTACAAATATTTCATATCTTAATTTAATTTAATGTTTTGGTAGAAAAGTTAAAAAATAACATTTTGATTATTTCAAAAATAAATTGAAGATAGCCATTTTGTAGTTTATTTTTTTGAAAATGTTAACTTTTCAACATTTAATTTTTATTCATTTTATAATTATTTGAGATATAATAATCTTGTCTCCTTTTCCGATGAGACTTATTTAATCATTGATTATAGTTATTCCACAGTATAGTTCTTAAAACTAAAATAATTATTAAAAATCATGTTAATGAAAATAAAATGTTAAAACGCCAAAATTTTCAGAAAAATAAACTACAAAATGACAATCTTCCATATTTTTGAAAATTATTAAATAAATTGTTTTTTTTTTAGCTTTTTACAAATTTTTTATATTAAATTAAAATATTAAATCCAAACGAGACACTCAGAATAAATTTAATTGATTTTTATTTAGTATACCATTATTTATGAAAAAATATTTTGTCATATTCAGCAAATAAAACATATTAATTAAAAAAATTAACAGATATTAGTTTTTGAAATTATTTTTCAGTCACAGCAATTTTAAAAAATAAATAAATTTTACAATTTTTTTGGAATAACTTTCAATGTAAAAAAAGTTATATTTTTTTCAAACAATTTCAGATTTAATCCTTTAAAAGTTAAAACTCATTTTAAAAAAACAAAAATTAGAAAATGAGCACAGATACTAAACTCCATTTATACCTACTGTAATATTATAAAGTGTATAATAATTCTTAAAGACTATTGACAAATTAATTAAGTCATAAAAATAAAAATATATAAGTTAATATTTTTCTTTAAACTTAAGATATAAAAAACAGAAAAATATTAGATAAAAATGTATAAATAAAAATGAATTGTAATTATCACTTTTCTAGATAGTATACTATCTATATTTAGATAAATATCTTTCGGGAAATAGTTTTATTTTGGTTTCAAAATAACCTAATTGTATAGTGTCAGTATAATAGGTAATATCCAAGTTTAAATAATATAAGAAATTATTAATTTGATGGTTGATTTTAAATTTTACCTAAACATCATGAAGTTACAGAAACAAAAAGATCAAAGTGTGCAATGTACAATTCAAGATAATTTAACAAATATAAGCAAAAATGATAAATTAAAGCCATCTGGATCTACAAAAAATAATGAAGACTTAGAATCAAAGCTGAAAAATTATGCACATAGTAATTTTTATAATTAATAAACTAACATTTTCTTACTTATAAATGAAAATAGCTAATCAAATATTTTGTAATAGGTAAAACAAATTACAACAATGTTAATAAGGATTTTAATAAACAAATGATTTGGTTTCATACGAATTACATGAAAACTGAAAGAGAAAATCAAATGCTTTGGATCAACAGTCAGATATCTCACTTAAATAATTTGAAAAAGTTTGTCTTCAATTTACTACATTTTTACAATAACTAAATTATAATTCAAAACGTTTTTAGAAATCAACAAAATTGTTTGGGGAATGTAAATATTTATACCCTGTTCAGCAGGAGAACTCGCCGATTCTGCGCATTCTCCACTTTACTCTGTCATCAAAACAGATTCCTATACAATAGTGTACCGCGTAGTGATGTGTAAAAAAACCAATTTTTGTTGTTCTGCGGCGCATTCTCTAACTGGACAGGGTATAGATTTTCTTTTTCAACATTCAAAGAGACTATTTCTTATCTTTATTTAATGAATTTTTAAAAAATAAGCATCTTATAAATTGTTAGAAATAAAACTTAACTAATAAAATAATTGATAAAAATAAAACATTGAATAAATACTTATTTAAAATGTATTAAAATACAATAAATATTATTATAACTCATAAATTATTAATTACTACATACTATTTATTTAAACAATATATTTAATAAAAAGGAATAATTTGTGTCTATATAAATACATTTTTTCCAAGTAATTAAAAGTAGTTGAAATGAAATAATTATTATCTATATTATTTTTATAATGTTGATTTATAAATTTAAGAAAATAAATCAATTCAATATAATATGTATCATCCCTTTTTGTATATAAGTTAAGTCTAATATGTATAATATTATACTGTATTGTATTTGTATTTGCTATTTAATATTATTTGAACAACAAAATAATTATAATTATATTTTTATCAGGCTATTGAATACCCACGAAGAATTGAAAAAAAATTGGAATACATATAAACAGAAACAAACAAATAATAAAACTAAATTAAGGTTAGAAAGTTTACATTATATATATATCAAATTTAAATTATTTTTTAAGTAGAAATACTACTAATAGTAATTATTAATTAAATGTCAACTTCAAAGATTTCAATATTACAAAATTATGAAAAAATTGTGTCTAAGATTGAATATGATAGTTTATTTAAACAAGTACAAAATTGCAGTAATTTGCTATGATTATATATTAATTATTAATTTGAAATTTGACTATTTGGTATTGGACTTACAAATGTATATCTATTATCCAATATTGGTTTTACTATTGTTTTCTACATCTTATTGTCTATCAAAAAGTTATAAATGCCATTACAATTTATTTCAATTTATAAATGGAATGACTATTTTATTGAAGAATACTCATCATATTAAAAACTATTAATAATTTTGAAAATATAGATGTATATTAATTTTTCTTTTGTATTTTCCAATTATGAAGAAAAGTACTAGGAATTTTAAATTTTGACCTCCCATAAGTACTAATTATATTCAATTTCCTACCTGAAAAGATATAGAATTTTAAAACCAAAACATTTTTTTTTACTATAAATTGTATATACAAAAATCACATCATTGTAAATTCAATACTTTTATTGCTCAGCTAAGAATCTAAAATTTATAAAGATAAAAAATAGAAAAAATAGAAAAGAAATGTTATTTTGCGATAATTTCAAATTATTTAATATAATTTTTGAGATGATGTATATTTACTGTTATAGGAACCTCCAAATCTAGATTATGCTATTTAGTTTTAAATTATATTTATGTATTTTTGATTTTTACAGAAAAAAATGCCCAGTATCAAATTCTAGTTCCGATGTTACTACTTTAACTTGTACAGATTCAACTATTTCTTCTAAACCGGTATCAGTTACTTCAAGATCTAATGAAACTGATGTTGAATCTTCAGCTACAATTTGTGACCATGTTCATTTTAAAAAAGGAATTCTTATAGATGAACCTAAGTCTATGAAAAAATGTTGTGAGAAAACTATTCATGGCATTAAAGAAAAAGAAAATCAAATCACTAATAAATTTAAAACCGCATCGTCTCAAACTGAATCAATTAATGATATAAAATTAAACACTAAAAAAAAGGAAAATTCCCAGTCTGGTGTTATTTCTGTAGCTGATCACCAATTAAATCCAATCAGCGGTCAAAGTTCTCTAAGTTACGATATAATATTTAAGCCTACTCCAAGATGTCTAAAAGAAATAGATTTTGTATGAACTTATCAGTGATAAAAAGTATTAAAATAAATTGATAAATAAATTGTTTTATTTCTTAGGTTAACGATAAATTAAAACAGCCGAAACATTCAATATCAGTAGCATGTCAAACAAACAAAATCCCATTCAAGCCTAAATCTAGTTTACAGGTACTTAACAATTGTATATTTTTTAACTATTGTATTTATTAATAGTCATAATATATAGGTGCAATATACTCTGTACAGTGAGAGAACGCTCCAATTTTGCACATCCTGCCTTAGTTGAACCAGTCAGGATCAAAGGGTTGTGCAGAAGAACTGATTTTTGTAGGGTTGTGGCACGTTCTCTTGTTGGACAGATTATTGATTCTTTATTAAATAATTGTAAGCTACTTCTAGAAATTCATTCATACTTTTTAGTTTTTTTGTAGTCAATTGAATGCAAATATTTTTTAGTTAATATTTATTTAAATAAACATTTTTAATACTATAGTAGTATAGTTTATAGCTATATTTTTAATTTATAGGAATATTTAATGACAAATCGTCCTGATTATATTTGTCGAGCAAAAGAAAGGCAAAATATCTTAACTAACCTAGCAAGTTTAAGAGATGAGCGTAAACAATTAAAAAGGGATTTGCTGATGACAAATAATAATGAAAATAAAATTCCACCAAATCCATTAGGTATTTTATATTAGCTTTTTTTTTCAACATGAAATATAATGATTTTTGTAATATTATTTTGTTTAAGCTATTGAGCGTGTAATGAGCCAAAGCGAAATGAGGAAGCAGACTGAAAATAAATATCGCAAGTGTCATGAAGTCAAAAATAAAAAAGTAGAAATAAAACGAAAAGAGGAATATAAAGCAAATAAAATTATGGCAAACATATTTAATAAGGTAAATATTGGTTTAACCTTGATTTAAAATTAATTTTAATTGTAAATAAAATAATAATTGGTTGCAGAGACTTCAAAAAAAGACATTAAAAGGAAAAGTGGATTTATCTAACAGTGTAAGTGTTTGCAGTTTGTGAATATTATATATTATTATAAAAATTATGATTTATTTTTGTATATTTGTATTGATTGTTTTTGAAATAGACAATTATTTTATGAATGCATTGTTCTTATGTTCTCATAATAATGAACTTAATAATAACATATTTTATTAAACTGTTTTGAACGAATGATTGATAGATATTAAAAAAATCTTATTATTGATGTAAGTTTTCAGTTTGTTTGGACTAACAGTTGCTATCACATATTTTATTTTGTATTTAGGTAAATTAATTTGCACCTATTTACAAGACTGGACATTAACAAGTTAAAAAGTTGTTTAAAATGTTTAGCTAACTTTTAACTAATAAGTTACATAATGAATTACTTTTTTTAATATTAATTCCTAACTTAACAAGTTAATATTAATTGTTTCATGATATGCAGTTATTAATCAGTAAATTAAATTTATAGTCATATTAAGTTAATTTTTTCCTTCATCTGAACCCTACAGATATAAAATATATTTTACTTTGTACACATAGTTTTAATACAAAATAATAATTGTAAATATTATTTAGAAGTGTTCTGCTATATGTGTTATTTGTATTGTAAATACTAAATTTTAGACTGTCAAAGTGTTAAATACACTATAAGGAATTTAATTATTGTTAATTAATATAACTTTATATAAATTTCAATAGAAAATGTCTCACAAAACAATTATCTATAGCAGTGGTAAACTGGTGAAACATAGTATATTTTTTTTGGGAGGGGGGGTGGTATAACATAGACCTTATGGTAATCAAAAAAAAAAAATCCACAGTAAATTTTAGTTTTATTTTTAAATACAGATGGTCTTACTGTTATTAAAATGTATAAACAATTTATTACATAGGTATACACAACATTTTTAACTAGTATTGTGTAGTAAATAGAATTTTATTTCTTTTCTATGTCAATTAGTTTATTATTTTACCAACTATTTGAGTTAAATTGTCAAGTAATTGGTAGTTAATACACAATAATAATATAATAGAAGTAGGTAGGTAGCTCATCCACAAGATTATTCAGAATATTCATATAAAATAAATCAAAAACAAATCAATAAAAACTTATTGTGTGCGCTACTGCAGTTAAAAAATGGGGTAAGCTTTTTTTCATTTTTGATTTCCAAAAAGAGATTTATTCACAATGTGGTGTAATTTTTTTTAATTATTTAATATCTATACTCCAGCCAACAGGAGAACTACCGTACTCCGCGCATACGACTGACAGTTGCAAGTAAGATTTTCTTCCAGCATAGTTCCCGTTCTCACAAAGTGCAGCGATGGATGAGTTTGTGCAGTCGGACTCTCATGGTCCGGAGAATAAACTAAAAACTCAGGTAATGTATATAAAGTGTTTTTTTTTTTATATGTGTAATAAAAATACTTGTCTATTATTTCAAATACTATAGGTAAGCATTTATTAAAATAACAATGTAAAAAACTTAGCTTTTTTAGTCCTTCACTTATCAATAGTATTCTGCATTGGCAGTATTAGTTCAGTGTTTCATAATTTCATATTATGTACTCTTTGCTCAAATTTTCAAAAATAAAATACTATAGAATACTGAACAGTATAAATTTTATGAATAAAAGATTTGGTTCGTTTTTTCTACGTTCAGACCCAACGCTCAAGTATAACTGTACAACTGTACAAAGTTTGTAGCCTTGTGGGGTACAAGACTAAAAGCACAGAAGTACAGAACAGATTAAATTCGTTCTATGATAAAAGTGTGAAACATGATCGTCGTTTTCGATTAGGCCGATCGTTACTCCGGAACGGTTTTAAAACGGCGGCGTCTTCTACTCGTGGGAATAACCTCAAACAAATGTTATGTGGCCCATGCCTAAATAACATGGTATGACAGCAACTGTTTACTGCGCACGACCACTTCGTCATCCGGTCTTGGAAAAAGGCGCGAAATCAATCATTTCACGATAATTTAAATTTGATTACCAGATACTAGAAATCTAGATAGCAGATAATCGAATGCAAATCATAGATTTAATAAAACTACTGATTTTATTAATATATTTTTTTCCTTACAAGAAAAATGTGTTCTTAATTATTAATCTTATTACAGGGTAGGACTAAATTAATTACAATTTTTTTTATTGAATTAATCGGTACAAGTCCTTAGTATTCCTCGAAATGACACCCTTGTGCATGGACACAGCGCGTATAACGCGATTCCCACTGCGCGCACGCCTTCTGGAACTCGCTTTCCGGGATCCCCTTTAGAGATGTCGTCGCGGCCCCTTGGACGTCTTCTACGGAGCCGTATCGATTTCCCTTGAGGTCCCATGTCTGCACTGTTGTGGGGGTTGGGGGGCAACGTGGTAACCCCGTGCTTGGCCAGAAACTCCCTCACCAACAGCGAGCTGTGGCGCGGCGCGTTGTCGTGGTGAATCTTCCAAGACTCGACGATGTCTGGCCGCACGCCGAGGACGCGTTTGCGCAACATGTCAAGCACGTTCACATAAAAAATGGCATTCACGGTTTGTCCAAGTGGTACGAACTCCCCGTGAACCACACCACGACGGTCAAAAAAGCAGACGAGCGTGGGTTTGACCCTCGACTTGCTCATTCTGGCTTTCTCCGGATGCGGAGACTCTTGGGTGTGCCACTCGGCGCTCCGACGTTTGGTCTCCGGGTCGCACTCAAAACGCCACGTTTCGTCACCGGTAATCACACTGTCAAGGAAATTTGTGTTTTCTCGGACACATTTCCGGACTTCCTGGAAAACTTGCGCACGATTCACTTTTTATTCATCGCTCGGGAGTGTTGGCACAAACTTGGCGCACGCCTTTCGCGCGGCCAAATTCTCGGTAATAATTTTTTGGACGCTACCGTACGAAATCCCCAACTCATCAACAATCAGACGAATGTTTGTGCGCCGGTCGGAGTCCAGGAGTGCCTTCACTTTGGCCACATTTTCGTCAATCCCCTTGAAGTTGACGGGCGACCGGCGCGCTGGTCGTCTCCGACGAGCTCCCGGCCTTCCCGGAACAGCTTGTTGCCACTCGAACACCGTTGAGCGGCTTATGGCAGCATTCCCGTAGGCGTCCTTAATCATTCCGAGGGTTTCCGTTCGCGGTTTTCCTGAGCTTGACGCTGAACTTAATAGCGTAGCGCTGCTCGAGATTTTTCTCCATCTTGGATCGCGACGACACTTCTAAACGAAGGTTCACAAAAATCGAATCGCTTGCCGTCCGCTTAGCCGCAGGCGACTGGAAAAAATGTCGGTCTCTTCGGAAGGCTCTCCACTACCGCGCCCTGGTGGTCCGACCCCCCTCCCACCAACCACCGCACCATAGACACAATGGAAATTCTGTCCTACTCAGTGCTCTTAATGGCGGTGGGGAGGTGAGTCGCAGGGGGACGGAGTCCCCCAATAATTTTTCAGAAATTTTAGCGTACCCCTACTTTTATTTTTAAGGCTTAGTAACGTTTAATAAGTGATGGGGACGCTCTTTTTTTTATACTTAACAGAGTCCCCTTACTTTGATTTTGCCAGGTCGAGCACTGGTCCTATTACTTTTTGATCTTACCCTTTATCTGGCCCATGCCTAAATAACATGGTACGACAGCAACTGTTTACTGCTCAAGACGACTTCGTCATCCGGTCTTTTGGAAAAAGACGCGAAATCAATTATTTCACGATAATTTAAATTTGATTAGCAGATACTCGAATGCAAATCATAGATTTAATAAAATTACCGATTTTATTAATATATTTTTTTTCCTTACAAGAAAAATGCGTTCTTAATTATTAATCTTATTATATTATTATAGTTTAAACTAAATCCTTAAATTGTTAAACCCGTATATATTTATATTTAATTTAAATTATTAAATGAAACTGCAATATTATAAAAATAATTGTAGTTGGAATATTATTTTCGTAATAAAGAATATTATTATTATAATTATTATTGACTAATAAGTGTTGGTTTATATTTAATAATCAAGTAATTGATTGTACGATACATAAGGTTCAAACTACATGCCACTTCTAGTAACGTAATTGGATAAATATGTAGCTATTTTATATAGCTAAATACACAGATAAATAAACCGCCAAACTAACACTGCCACTTAGGTGCTGGTATATTTATGTGATTGTTTGCAACTTTATAAAAAAGCCTCAAATCATGTTTATTTAAACTTAATACCTTTTCAACCACTTGTTTTCCAATAAACATAGTGTCATAATTGTATTCACTTAAAAAATATTTTATCATTAATACAAAACAAAAATCACATTATTGTTATCTAATTGCCTATTTACAAAACGGTTTCGTGCTAATTTTAGCGAATGTGGAACATCTGCAAATATATGAATTCTATGTTTTGTTTCAGGATGATAAAAAAAAAAAAAAAATTATCGATTAATATCCCTAGTGTATTCTATAAGCTCACACTTGTTGGACCCACATTTGTAGCCAATTAATATGTCACAAATTTATCGAAGAAACAAATAAAAAAATAATAATATTTTCAAAATCATTTATCCCGCCAAAAAGCATTTTAAATTCTGAGACCTACTGACGTCATTTTTCATGTGATAATAATGAATGCGCTCAACAGCCGAATATCGTCCATGTTGCCGTCATACCATGACGTTATTTAGCCATGATCTGACCCACGATACGCTATCGCTATGATGCCGACCGACTGATTATTTGAGTTTAAACATTTGAGAAGTGTTCAACCTCGTGTTCTGGCTACTCGACAGTGCAACTATCCGTACAGTACGACATTGCGGACAACGGTCGTGTTTCAAATAAGCATAATAAACACGGCTGACGACGACTGAATAATATTTTGGCAGGATCTTTGGCTGAAGCTCGTCAATTTTTTTTTTTTTTCCATTGACAACGTCTTTCGTAGGTCTAATCCCTCGATCGCAGACTCGCGCCCTCCTCCGACAAGGAAATTCATAATTATCACTCGACAGTCGTCTTTTGGATCGTTTACGCGCGCTCATTGCATATTATTTTTGGAATCTCCGTTCGTCGTTTTCGCTACAGGTACGTTCAAACCACCATTAAGTAATAATAAACAATAATCTACAACCGTCCGGTAGTTGATTGATCCGTTTTCGCTTGTTGTTATTTTCTTACACAGTCGTTCACGGCAGCTATGAGTTCCCCCAACGTGAAAACCGAAAACGAGACAGTGGTTCCTGTGAAAGATGAACAGCCGACCGAATTGAAAACTGACAACGAGACCGTGATTCCTATAAAAGTTGAACAGCCGACCGAATTGAAAACTGACAACGAGACCGTGATTCCTATAAAAGTTGAACAGCCGACCGAATTGAAAACTGACAACGAGACCGTGATTCCTATAAAAGTTGAACAGCCGACCGAATTGAAAACTGACAACGAGACCGTGATTCCTATAAAAGTTGAACAGCCGACCGAATTGAAAACTGACAAAACCGAAGGCGAGACCGTGGTTCCTGCAAAAGTTGATGTGAAAGTAGAACAACCGATCGATCGCAGACTTGAGCAGAGCATTGTTAAGCAGATCGGATTCTACTTCAGTGACACCAATTTACCTTATGACAAGTTCCTACAAAATGAGATTAAAAATGATGACGGCTGGGTGAAAATTGATGTGCTGTTGACGTTCAAGAGACTGGCATCCCTGTCCAAGGACCCAACAGTAATTGCACAAGCTGTCAAGAATGCCACTGATAGTATTTTGGAGGTCTCAGAGTCTGGTGAAAAAATTAGGCGTAAAGCAGACAGTGCTGTGCCAGTCGCCAACCAAGAGTTCTTAAATGAGATGATTGCGCGGTCCATCTACTGCAAAGGCTTCCCAAGAACGGCTACTATGGATGAACTGTTGGAGTATGCCTCAACGTTTGGTGACAAGATCATTACTAAAGTCACACCTCGAAGACTCAAAACAAAAGAGTTCAAAGGTACTCTTTATTTTACTTTCAATACCAAAGAAGAAGCCGAGAAGTTCTTAAAGCTCGAATCTGTTAAATACAAAGACGTTGAGCTAGAACGCAAGTGGGAAAAAGAGTTTCTTGAAGAGAAGAAAAAAGAATACGAAGACAAACTAGCAAAAAAAGATCTGAAAATAAAAGCAGAAACAGAGAAATATTTTAAAAAAGGATATTTACTTAAAGTTGATAATGTGAATGAGTCTGTTACAGTTGAAAGTATCAAAACGATTTGCTCCGGATTTGAATGGCAAGTAGCCTTTGTGAAAATTGTCGAAAATGAAAAATTAGCGTGGATTCGATTGAAGCCCGTGAAATTTGCCAAAGACTTATTGGAGGAGGTTGCCGAAAAAGTGAAGGATCTTGACATCAAGTTCTCATTACCAGATGAGGAAGTCGAGCAAACCGTGTTAAACGAAATGACTAAGGAAATGAAAGGAGTACTGAACATGAAAGACAAAATGAAAAGGGAAAAGAACAAGAATAAGGGAGGAAAAAGATATAACAAGAGAAAAAACGAAGATAGCCATTCTAATAAACGATTTAAAGCTAACGGAAATTAATTTAATTATTTATTTTTTATGTTTTTTTTTTTACAATAAGGATCTAAACATGTTCATCTTTACAAGCTAAAATTATATCTTTATCTATTATAATTATGAAAACAGTTTTTTTCATATAAAATATATATGTAAAACAAACACATCATTTAAAGGCATGTTCTATAATGCGTGCATTGCCGGGGGTTTTTCATATTCAGGTGTTTTTTGACGCTCGCGTTCATTTTGAATTGCTTGTACTCGAGACATCTACAAACAAGAAATTTTAATGTAGGTAATTACATCATCATTATTATTAACCATGGTAAATATGGATTTTCATCAACAGTGACAAAATTGTAAATACACAAATAAAAATAAAAAAATTGTAACAAATAATTAGAAATTAAAATCAATAAATCTTTCATTTTAAAAATTGCATCATCAATTAAAAAATTAATAAATTTAAACTGAATTGAATATAGGATACAAGGACTCGTTTAAATTTAAAGGGTTTTTTTATATCCTTAATATGTTCATTAGTTATCAATCTATTTCATAAGAAAAAATGTTTAAACCTTTGAGATGGATTTAGACTAAATAAATATCCATACACTAGACTATTAAAAAGATATTGGAAAACATTTTTAGGTTTTGTTTAACAGTATAATCAAACAAAAGCTTATTCTATATTTTATTGTTATATTCAGATACTATTTTTTTTAATTATACAAATTTTACCTTAACTTTAAATAAAATTATTGTTTTATAAATATTTTAATCTGATGACTAAAAGTTTTAGTTTTATAGGTAAGGTAAGGTAAGATATTATATCATTATGCACCTAATTTATAAATTTGGTGACTACCATAGGCGAAACTAGGGGATGCTGAAGCACTCTCAAGTTCTATTTTAGCATCCCCCAGGACCTTGTTATAAAACATCAAAAATAATGCAAGAAAACAGCAGTTTCATTATTTTATATAGAATTTTTTTTTATTCAACGTTTTTATTAAAGAGGATATTATAAACCTCAATAAGTTATTATTTCAAGTTGCAGTTACAATTCCAATAAGTTCTACAATGTGTGAACGCAGTTTTCCAAGCATGCAACAAATTAAACATTAGCTGAGGGTTTTGTTTTAATTATTTAAAGAGATTTTGGAAATAACATAAAAACAGAATCAGTGTTAGATAAGTACGGCACAGAAACAAGAAAAATAGTTTTAAAATGACCTTAAATTATACATTTATATAATCATATCTATTATAACTTGTAAAATATTAGATACATAAATATATTGTGTCATAATAAGACAATTATTTAGGTACTTTGTAAACTCACATGTTGGTGAGATAGGTATAAATAATTTTAGCACCTACTACAATGTTAGTTAAGTTGAGCCTATGGTGATCACAGCTGTTAGCTTATTGGAATCTAATTTTGATCATAAACTACATTTGAAGTGGTATCCAGGCAGAGAATCATGATAGTGCACATGGCTCCAAATTGTAGGGAATCATAGCTTATAAGATACATAATATTATAACTGGGGCTTGAAAGTTTATGCACTAAAAAAGGTCAATTGTGTATGCAATTATATAAGCTTCTAAAAATGTGCAGTATAAAACCTTTTAATTATGCTACATATAAATGTCATTAAAAAATTATAAAATTAAATTTTTTAATTAATAAACAAATTAAATCAAATCCTATTAAATGATTAGTATGGAGGTGCCTTGGTAAGTAGCTCATCTAAAATGTTGACACATGGACCGAAGTTAACTCGTGCACTTTCCAAAACTACTCTTTTAATTTGGCACTAGTCCTGGCAGTATCATTTCGTAATGGTTAGAAATGGGTAGAATTCTACCTAAACAGCTACGGTTTGGTCCAAAACATTGTATTGGCATTTAATTATATAAATATATAATAATTGCTAACCGACAAGAATCATTATACCTGTTTCTCTCTGGTGCAACATTCTCTGAAATCGTCATAGTACGCTTGACACAATTCCATGCCTTTTGGATAGCCGTAAGCCTCGTAACAGTTCATCAATTTCATTTCAAAATCTGCACAGCGTAAGCCCGTCTGTGCGGACATCAGCGGACCTGTGAAATCGGTTATAGGATTCCGGAAGAACGGGCTCAGAAACGACATTTTCTCACCTAAAAAACCCAAAAGTATAGATGTGAAATCACGGATTCTCGGCATATTATACTTACGGTGCTGTGCCTGAAGACGAAGACGAGAAAACCGAACGAATAATATTGTTACGGGACGTACCGAAAGATGCAAATAAATATTGAATAAAGAATTATTCCACAGATTCCAGAAATTCTGAATATTTTGACGCTTATCAGATATCACCAAATCTTTATCAAAGTAAGATTCAAATACCCGTGCGCAGAGGTCACAGCCAGCGAAATTCTTTTTCTAAACTGTGACCCGCCAAAAGTAAGATAAAAAATGAGTGAAACATTTTTGATTAATGCGTTTACAGATTATAAGCAAAAAATGTGTTTTTTCTATAAAAGTTTATTAATTAGCGCAATGGCTATTTCCACATTCTATATTTGATATATACTACAATTATTAGAGTAGATTTTTAATGCACTAATGCATCAAAAATTTAAAAATATGCAATTAAAAAAAATTTATTTTTAAATATTTTACACAATTCTGTTTTTATGTACTTAAATATATACTTAATATAATAAAAACTGGGGAACTCAATCAGCTGTATAGTAAAGATCAGGTGTACTTTGTTATTAAGGCATTAAGCACAGGTATACAGCAGTAGAGTGCTGAACTATTTTCAAACCAGATTCAAACTACCATTTAATCACCCACCCGCAGCTTTTAGTCTATATTTTTTTTTTTTTGTTAGTTAAATATTATTACAAAAAACTTTTTATCATACTCCGTTGCCCGGTAACTCTTTCACTCCATACTCAATTACCTTAAAAATAACTACTTAGGCACGTCACTGGTATACAGTATACCTACTGTGTACTGTAATATAAATTTAAATTCAATATAAATATTTATATACATCTATTTAAATTTTTTTTATTTAGCAGGTTTAACTAATTTTTGTAATTGCATACAATTAAAAAGTTAAAACTAAACACTAAACTTATCGCCTTATATATATAAATAATTTAATGTAAAATAAATAGCTTAAAATTCGTCTAAATATTTTGAAATTGTCATTGCTTATAGAAAACAATAATATAGGTAATATAAAAGTTCAAATCACTATTATTAATATTTTTTTTTAAATAACTTTCTAATTATGTCAACATTGGAACCTCAAAAGAATAATTCACAAAGAAAAATGTTTTACATTTCTAATAACAATTATATAATAAATATTATAAACATTTTTTAAAATAAAGTTAGTTAATAATTTGCTTAGTTATAAATTATAATTTTTTCTTCATAGATTTTTAAAATGTAATATAATATATTACATTTATTACATTTTATGCATTTCATATTATGAAATGCATTAATAAAAGGGTATAATTATGACACTAGAATAAAGTTTGAAATTTATCATCTTGCACTAAATTAAAATTAAAATGTTTTTCATGTTTTTATTAAATACAACTAAACCAAATATCATACATATATATATTACAAAAAAAAAAAAAATTAAAATTAAAAAAGAATATCGATAGTCTTAATGTTCCTTATACATACTACTATGTTTTAGATTTTTAATGACTTCCAAATGGAAATTTTTTTGCTGTAAATAAATTAACAAAATTAATGTCAAGTTTAGTTAACATAAACTATAAAAAAAAATAACAATATAACTTACTAATTCATTTAAAGTATTCTTGGCAGAATCAAAGTCTATCATTATAGTAATTACATCATTTTCCAATTCTTTTTTATGCAAATTACATTTATTAATCTCAAATTCCAACAATTTTATAGTTTCTGATTGATGACTAGATTGTTTTATCATACTGTCAATTTCTCTGGAATATACATATCACATGTGAATAAACACATAAAGCATACTTCAAATAGTATTTGAAAAATGTACTATTTTAATACAGTTAAAGTTAAAACATATTAATAATCATGTGATTATTATAAAAATATAATAACTTCAAAAATCATAAAAATTAATGGTATGGGATATAAATATGTTCAACCTTCTTTATATATATATATAAAAAAAATTAGCTCTAAAAACAAATAAGTATTTATAATACTAATTTCAGCTTATATGAAAATATTGAATAATTCAATAGTTCAATAAATTATAATGGACCAAACATGGGTCTTCTTAAACACATTTATGAGATTATTAGCTCATTATAGTCAAATGTTTAGTGATTATTCAAATAGCTCGAAATAACTTTGGTTAGTAGGTACATATTAAAATCAAATTCAAAAACTATGTATTATATGTAATGAAAAATTCTTTTATTAATAGTTGATTCTTACTTATTTAGTGCATCATATTTAGATTTGTATGAAATGTGTTCCCTTTCTATTTCCTTAACAAAATAATTTATTTTGTTGTTTATTTCAGCTCGTTCACGTTCCATAATTTCAATCTTTTCCTTCAAATTTTCAGAAGACTCTTCTAATTCACATTTTGTTTGTGACATTGTTTCAATTTCATTAATTAATTTACTGAAATGGATAAAAAAAATCGAGTTAATATATATAATTCTCATTTTACAACTAAAAAACAATATAATTTCTGATATTCTGAAATAAAATTTGTTTTTTAAAAAATCTAAATTAATTTAAAAGAATTATCATACAACATGTTATGCAACTTACAAAATTCTTTCATTTTTTTCAGTTACATCTGTTAATAAACGTAATCGCTTTTCAAGTGCTGCTAGTTCTTGTTCCAGAATTATAGCAGTTTGTTTTTTAGCGCTGACTTGCGCCATCATTGCAGATTTTTTTTCTGTTACTTCATTTTTCAATCTTTTTAAACGTTCATGATCAGCTTTTAATAAATCTGGTGCCTCTACAATTTGTGCTCTAAGATCATTTATATCTCTTATGATCTAAAAATCATTAAAAAGTAGAATTATATGATATTGTAAATGATATAATAATAAATATTAGTATAATAGTCACTTAAACTTTATATTTAATACACAATTATTTTGAATCAATTAAATATGTTGTGAATTAATAATATTATTTGTTTTGTTAATGGTTAATAATATAATATATTTTGTAATTGGTAAAACAGATAATAGCATTAATTAGTTTTGATTATAAAGGGCAAGATGACAAATTTTATTTTTTTTTTTACCTATTTTGAAGGTTGCGACATTAAAAAAGTTGAGGATTACTGGGACAAACTACATTCAGTTATGTCTATTGGTCC
This sequence comes from Pentalonia nigronervosa, assembly GCA_014851325.1. Classification (NCBI taxonomy): domain Eukaryota; kingdom Metazoa; phylum Arthropoda; class Insecta; order Hemiptera; family Aphididae; genus Pentalonia; species Pentalonia nigronervosa. The sequence goes on along the minus strand of JACXSJ010000169.1, from coordinate 126,470 downwards.
AAATGGTTAGTCAGACATTTATTTGTCTTATATTAAAACAATTATTTGTTATTTATTCCTTATTTTCAATAAATCACTAGAAGAAGGAATAATCATCCCCAACATATGGAAAACAAACTCAGTAACTTCAATCTTTAGATCTGGTGACCAGTTTTCAATAACTGACTAATCTCAAAACCCATAAATCAAGTTCTCATACAACAGCATAGATTTCGGTCTGGTTGTTTAATAACTTGTAACACTATTTTCGCCAAAAATGTAGTTGATGTCTATAGCAATAACTTCCAAGAGACATAATTTACACAAATTTTGATATTGTTAATCATAAGAATTGTTAGAGAAGTTCTTCATTCCTCTTGATTTTGGTACATTACTATTTTTGTAATTAGTCATATGTGTCAGTAAGGAAACAATTTGTGAAGTTTAAAGATGTATGTTTTGATACTACTGATATTACAACTATTATGTCTGGTGTGCCTCTAGATGATCATCTATCTCTTTTATTGTTCATCTTGTTCATAAATGGTATCAGATCTCAAACAATGAATTGTCAATTTCTTATCTTAGCAGATGATATATGTTAACGTCGATTATTTTTGTAACTGTAATTTTCTTTAAAGTGATCTTAATGCTTTGATTAAATGGTCAAGGCAGCTTGGTTTGAAACTTTGTATTCTTAAGTGTAATTTTATGTAATTTTGAAGTGTTTGTAGTACTGTTTGGTTTAACTATTCAGTTGATGATAAACATGATAGCAGTTTATTTTTTTTAATTAGTAGTGTTAAAATCTTTCAGTATTACATTTTACCAAATTTCAAAGCTTGAATAGATATACTGAAAAAGTTTCATGTAAAATTTCGTGTAAGTTTCGTTACGATTAACACTTTCCTAACCTAACCAGTATTTGAATGGTTTAATTTAGATACATTGAGTAATATAATAATACAGGCTAACTTAGTGTAACTAGACAAGCTTAATATTTTTATCTTAAATAATTGATTATTGGTTATGTGGATGCTTTACACCTATTAGTTAAGGTCCCTAGTGCAAACTTCCAGACATTTTCTCCATTTCATAATCCAGTTTGTGCTACAAAATATGTGAACAAAAGGCTTGTCCAGTGAATTTATATTTAATAAATAAATATAATATATAGATTTTTTGAAGTAAATGCCATTACAAAATTCAGTAGTATAATGTAGTTACTAGTTTATGTAACTGGTATATAATACAATAACAGTTGAAAAAATATACATTACATTATCTTTTAGTTCACACAACTTTGAACATTTTTTCTCAATAACATCTTGATCTTGTTTCACTTTATCCAATTCTTTTAGTACATCATCTCTATGTTTTTGAATTTTTGCCAATTCAGACTTTCTAATTTTTACTTCTTCAGCAACCTAAAGAATATTAGACAGTCAAAAATACAAATTAACAATTAAAAATTAAAAATTTATTATATACACCTACTGTTTTTATTTCAGCTACTCGTTGAATACGGTCTAATGACTTTTTATTAATCGTGTTCACAATAGTATCTTTTTGCTTCTTAAATCTATCAATTGTATCTTTCATAGTTCTGATGGCTTTCATTTTATCATCAACTTCATGTATTTTTTCATCACTATATTTAATGAAGTTTATCATTGTTTGCAGCAAACGGTACGTTCTTTTAGAACCTTTAAATTATATTTTCAAGTTAAGGAATATTATTTAAAAGCTTAGACAAAATACAAATACACAGGCTGGGTTCCTGATTTCTATATGTCTATATTGGAAAAGAATAATAAAATGTTATTAAAAGTTTTAACTAGTTAAAGCAATAAATAATTAAAGTATTTTAAAAATATATTATTTTTTTTTTGTATGGTAGTCAAACTGCTCAATGTAAGTAAACATAGTCTATTAAAATATTTAATAAGGTGTTTAAAATTTTCTGTGTATGCATTTTTTAATAGTTATAATTTTAAAGAAATAATAAGTATTACATTATTACAAATTTATAAATACTTATAATTTTTAAAATGAAAAAACCAACATTGGGTAAATGATAAATGTTTTCTTAGTAAATTCTATGTAAGGCAACGGTTACCTAATTTGAACATTTTGCCAACAAAATGTGACAGAAATTGTTTACTTTGACATTGTCTCACAATAAAAATAACAAAGTTGTAATATTCTGTATTTTATAACTCTTGGACATAGTTTTAGACAGATAAATTAATAATTACAAGTATCGAATTAGAAAAGCAAAAACTCACTCGGGTCACAAATATCATTCAAACCAAAATCATCAATTCCCAATTTCGAGTAAATATATTTCAAAGCTGTGCACATGTTCAATATCGGTACAGTTTCACTGTACATTTCATTGTATGTGAGATTTTGATTGATATGGATCTACAGTTAACAATCGTAGAAATAAATAAAAATATTTAAACAACTTTTAACGTAATTGTGAGTTAATAATATGTACTTATATAGTTATAGAATACATAATAAAATAACAATTTTTAACGCGACATATAATTATAACAATAAATACCTCAGTCAAATTATTTACGTCGCAAAAGAATTCATTGAACACGTCCGTGTAGAAATTCGTAACGAATGATTGAGAGGGCTCTTGTAGATCTTTGATGGTTGCTTTGAATTGCGGCATGTACTGTTCTAGTTCATTAATAAGATTACCGTATTCGACATACATCGACGATTTGTGTTGCTTGGCCACTGTGGTGACGTTCGGCTGCCAAGCCATTTTTTGAGCTGTGTAACAAATGTACAAAATTAAAAATAACAAGTAGAAGATTGGTATTTTTAGTTTTTACTGTAAAATATTTTGAATTTTATAGTGATAAGCGATAACTGATAAACATGGCTGAAAATTTTTTAACGATTCTTTTTTCAAATTTTTTGGTGACACCTGATTGGTCGAATCACGAACTGGAGTCTGGTTCACTGCTGAAGCAACATCAGTATTGTGTCCAGTCGAGCAAATCGCATTCTGATTGGAGTTACCTTATTGTTATTGTGGAGTGACCAAGTTTACCATTATTGAATAATACTAATTATATTAAATTTATATTTTGACTGCAGCACATAGTAATATAGGTTACCTGATGTAACCATAGTTACCACGCACGATACACGAGTTGCTGTGAATCCGGTTTAAAAACATCTTAGACTGTGACGGCATATAATTTATTAACAAAATACTATATAAATAGTCGAGATGGTTAACAGTGACAAAATTTGGTCACCGTGACAGTGGTGACGGCTACTTTAAAGTCACAGCGACTTTTAATGGTGACAGGTCACCATATGTTTTGCATAATATAAATTTAAGTTACTCTGTAACCAATAACCAATTTAGTAATGCCTGTAAAATCTTGTCACTGTTATTTGTCAGTCTTGGGATTGGAAGACCCGGTCATTTCGATTCGGATCATTTGAATCAGTTCAGTAAATACTAAAGATTCGTATTGCACAGACTGTATTTAAGCCAAAAATATTAAAGCCGACAGTATTTTAGTCGACAATATTATATCCGAAAATAATAAAGCCGACAGTATTTTAGCCGCCAAATATTACTACCGACAATATTTTGGACGATAATATTTTAGCCGACAAATATTATTACAGACAATATTTTGGACAACAAATATTTGCACAGACTGTATTTAAGCCGAAAATATTAAAGCCTACAGTATTCTAGCCGACAATATTATAGCCTACAGTATTTTAATCGACAACATTTTGGACGACAAATATTTTCACCGACAGTATTTAAGCCGAAAAATATTATGGCCGACAGTATTTTAGCTGAGAAATATTTCAACCGACAGTATTTTAGCCGACAGGTTTTAACCGATAAATATTATGGCCGACAGTATTTTAGATGACAATATTATAGTCGAAAATATTAAAGCCGACAAATATTATTACCGACAATATTTTGCACAACAAATATTTGCACAGACTGTATTTAAGCCGAAAATATTAAAGCCTACAGTATTTTAGCCGACAACATTTTGGTCGACAAATATTTGCACCGACAGTATTTTAGGTGACAACTAAAACTAGACTTGAAGTTAGTAACACCCTCATACTATTCAAAATTTTATGTGGAATCGTATATATAATTGCCTATATTTGTCTCCTTTACTCTTAAAATAAAATATTTATATAATGACTATAATGTATGTAAATTAATTGTTCTATGTAGAAAATTAAAAAATGAAATAAAATAAATGTTAGATAAAAATATCAATATATTATGATAAGTAAAAACACTTATTGATATAAATATTCACCTAAAATACATTTCTACTATAGTATACTTGTCCTATCAATTATTTATTACCTTAAGTATTTTAGGGCTGTAATACAGATAGGTTGAAATATTTTCGTCTATTTTATGCACTCTTTTTTAAAAGTATGCAATGTTTTGAATTTTTGATGATCAACATGGTCAATAATGTAAAGAACGGCGACCGGTGTCATTAACAAATTAATCGAATACAATTGTATATTATTACACAGCGTAAAAAATCAAGAATAGCTCTTATTTTTAAATATTTTGTTTGTACCAGAATGATATGGATGTTTGTTTGAACCCAAGATAATTTAACTTCAGATGTTCTTGTAAAACAAGTTATGTCAAAATAAATTTTAACACATTTCTTCATTTAGATTTTGACTGGATATTATACTCAATAACATTAATCTTTTTCTATGATGCCAGAGCAATATCTGTTTACTCTCAAACATGGAAAAAAAAATGAATTCACATAACACCATATTTTATGATTCTTAATTAACCTCAAAGTAAAATTACCTATTTAAAATTATAGCGAATATTTTTGAGGATTTGACATATCAGTTTTATATTTTATTATTAATTGACTTAGAAAATATAAATCTCAATCTTTGTAATATTTGTTATGGCTGATTTTACTCCAAGATTACTTGAGCCAAAGAGAAACCCAATAGTGCGCTGACAACACTAACTACAATAGTTTTTGGGCTTAATAATTGAGTTAAATAATATCCCATATTATTATATAAATAATACATAGTCAGTCTTATAAAATAACAAGTATAATGTATAATATAATATATATTATGTTTCAAATCAAAAGTGTCATCAGGTAAAATATGGTAACTTAACAATTAATTGTATATAATGAAAAGACATTTGTAATACAAAGAATTTATAAAACAAAATATAATACCAATAAAATTCAATCTATTGGCAACATTATAATATGCCAAATTAAGTAATTTAGTCATAATAAAATAAAATACTGGAAGCAAGTTGCCCAAGAATGTCCAGTTAAGAGGAATTATGATGTAATAACTTAAGTATAACATCAATTGAAGTCCTAAAAATAAAATTTTAAATTTAATAATGTTTCAAACAAATTGTGTTAACTACATATAGAATATTATTCTATTATAGAGATGAATTTAAAAAAATATATATTTTAAAAACTTTTATAACTATTATATAATTATTTAATAAATTGCAAGTTTAATTACATATACATCTTAAACAATCTACTATTATATAAATATATACATAAAAAAAATGTATTGGAATCAAAATAGTTTTACATAGCAAAATGTAATTATGAAGTAATTAAATTGTTTGTAATATTTGTAATGGTTATTCATACCATTGTTCGTCTCGTATCACCTGCCACTCGATCTAACAACTAAAGCAAAATAAACAATACATATTTTAGTCTTACTTAATGAAAAAAAAAATTAATAACTATTAGCAACTTACTCCAGTTATACCAGGCAAATTGAGTAATGTTCCCAATAATGGTACTCGGCGCATAAAATTTATTACTACTGGAAAGAAACCACTGAAAAATAAACAAATTGATAAATATTTGAAACTTATAAATTATAACTAGGGAACAGATTTATATGTAAATGCTAAAATGCATATATTTATTATAAAGAAGCTATTTTGAACTGTTAAGAAATGTACATGATTTATATCGCCCTGTTAAATTAATATCAATTTAGTTATAACTTATAACTATATAATTCTATTATACCTAATATATAATATAACTTAAAAATATTTATAGTTAGGATAGAAAAATTTTTCAATTAGTGGTTTAGTATGATTTTCACATCTTATATGTCTACGGTAAACATTAGGATTCAACATATGAATCAAGTAAAAGTCTAGATCAAAACATTTTCTCATAATACTTAGATTTAAATTCAATGTGTAATCACTAATTTGCGGGTTTGAGAAATGTTGGACAATATAATAGTTTATAAAGTATGAAATTAAATAAATTACCTTTTTATTTTTAGTATCTCTTAAAAGCAAAAGCGATGGTGGTTGTCAATCAGTAAAACATGTTTAAATCATTTGAGTAGAAAAAGAAACTTACACATTATTAAAAACAAAATATTTTATAATTTTATAACACTTCTATTGAATAACAATTTGAATCCAGAGAAATAGTAGAGACCTAACCGTTAAGAGGGTACTTGTTTGTTATCGACCCACTGCTTCACCAATGTTATGTATCTATTATTATGTATTATTTGTAAGATAGATATGCATTTGCATTTAAAATTACACATATCTACAATATAGTCACAAGCCGACTACACACTAACATGATTTATGTTAATAATTTATAAAAAATCAAATATTATTTCAAATATTATAAGAAGCATTTACCATTTTTCAATAAATATATCATAAACTTGACTAACTTTCCAATCAAATATTGAGATTCCTACAGAGGAATATTGAACATGAATATCAAAATTAAAGATTAAAGATGCAGATGACAAAAGTCAGTAAGGTTACCTGAAGGCAGGGCAATAACAAACAAGTATCGTAGAAACTAATAAACCCAAAAAACTAATAACTTACCTGAACAGAAGTATGAATCCATAAATTTCCAATAGCATTCCAACAATTGGCCATCCAAAAAGAACGACTGAAATCCCACCAAAAAATGACAAAGATGCTTTGATTTTTTGCCTTTGGAAAAAGAATTTTAATGTTCGTTGTACACCAATAACACAGCTAAGACCCACTATGAACAATATCTAAATAAATAAATAAATAAATAATAAAATTATTAAACATAAATAAATTATATTTTCTTAAAACTTATAGCTTTTAGGTACTTGTGCACACATTAACTTTAAAAAAAAAGTAATACCTATCAAAGACAGTAAATCGTAATCATTTTATACAAATTTGTGTACTCACATTTCCAATGGCTAAAAGTCCTTTATCAAACAGCAACAGCATGCCCAGGAATAAAAACGATATTCCAAAACCAGCCAAGCCGACACCGATTTCTGTTGGGAAAGAAATATATTTATTTAGACATAATACGGTATTAAATAATACAACTACCATGTACACATACTTTGTAAATCGGTTATTTCAAACATTGAAGACATTTGAAACAAATTTTGTCACAGAAAAATATATTTAAAAATCATTATTTATAATAAAAATATTATATAAAATCTTTCAACACTATGTTACGAAGTTACATCATGTACCATTTTATTTTATGACAGCCAAGTACTGAATACTGTACTTCAGTAGTTAAATTTAAATAACAGTATAGTACAACGTGATAAGTTATTATAATATTATGATATGTGAATATTCTATTGAAAATACTGAATAGTGAATAATACTCAATATTGTAATACGTTGCCGCAACTTTTGACTGTGACTGGGAAGCTGCAGCTAACCTGCCACCTGCTGTAAGCAGTTATTGCTTACTTTGATAGTGTTATTCTGTGGTTATTCCACGATTTAAATTTGATAACAACCATGATAAGATTTTGTGCTCTAAAACGATTAATTTTGATCCAAAAGCAGACAACTTACAATTATTTTCGTACTCAAAGGGCAACACTGTATAATCTACGACACATTGTTGGACTAAGAGATGATGATAGTCCGTGGTGGAGTACGTAGTAGAGTTGTTATCAAATCGATGATAAAAAGTTAAATTTCAAAACAAGTTTTCTACATGAACTTGTACGCTTACTAATATTTTATTTGGGGTAAGCCAGCGTCAAAATGGTTTTGGCCGACTTGGGCCGCAAGATCACTTCGGCCCTTCGGGGTCTGAACAACGCTAGCGTCATCAACGAGGAGGTACGTTACTAGTTTACGATGCTCATTGAAAATTTATTAAGTTCGAATTATGTATGCTTGTCGTAGGTGTTGAACTCCATGCTGAAAGACATCTGTGCGGCTCTGCTGGAAGCCAACGTCAATGTTATGCTAGTTAAGAAACTTAGGGAGAATGTACGTAACGTCATTGATTTTGACGAAATGGCTGGAGGTCTGAACAAGAGGCGCATGATACAGAGCGCAGTGTTCAAAGAACTAGTGAAAGTATGACGACTCATACTCATGACTTAATTAGTAGTTTGTTTCAATCTTATACTTATTTTTTTTTGTTTTTAGTTGGTAGATCCTGGTGTAAAATCTTACCAACCAGTAAAAGGCCGACCAAATATAATCATGTTTGTCGGTCTACAGGGTTCTGGTAAGACAACAACGTGTACTAAGTTGGCCTATTACTATCTAAAAAAAAATTGGAAAACTTGTCTTGTGTGTGCGGATACCTTTCGTGCTGGAGCATATGATCAATTGAAACAGAATGCTACTAAAGCCCAAATACCATTTTATGGAAGGTGTGTTAATCTAATTGTTTTTTATTTGTTTATTAATATTAATACCAATTATTACTTATATATTAAATGTCTATAAAAGTTATCTTTCATCAGAATCTTAAAAATGCCATTTATTAAATGATGATTATTATTTCAGTTACACTGAAGTAGATCCTGTCGTTATAGCTCAAGATGGAGTAGATATGTTCAAAAAAGAGGGTTTTGAAATAATTGTTGTTGACACTAGTGGACGACATAAACAAGAAGCTTCTCTATTCGAAGAGATGTTACAAGTGTCAAATACTATTGTGAGAAAACTAAAATAAAATGGTCTATATTTTATTACAATTTTTATATAATATTGATAATTTATTTTAGAAACCTGATAACATAGTATTCGTTATGGACGCAACAATAGGTCAAGCTTGTGAAGGGCAGGCTCGAGCTTTTAAAGATAAAGTCAACATTGGTTCTGTAGTGATCACTAAGCTTGATGGCCATGCAAAAGGAGGAGGAGCACTTAGCGCGTAATTTATTGAAATATACTTTTTTGTGCTATCAATTTTATTTGTCATAAATTTTAAAAGCTATGGTTTATTTATTGATTGTTATTTTTGGTATTAATAAATATTGAATTTTGTACCAGTAAAATAAATTTATGATTTGTTCAATTTGTTGATTAGGGTGGCAGCTACGAAGAGTCCAATCATTTTCATTGGTACTGGAGAACACATAGATGATTTTGAACCATTTAAAACAAAGCCATTTATCTCCAAACTACTTGGTATGGGTGATATTGAAGGACTCATTGACAAAGTAAATGAATTAAAACTAGAAGATAATGAAGAGCTGATTGAAAAAATAAAACACGGGCAGTTCACAATTAGAGATATGTATGAGCAATTTCAAAACATTATGAAGATGGGCCCATTTTCACAAATCATGGTTAAGCTTTTGTTGATTTTCTATAGTTAAAATTATTGTTAAAGTGACTTGCTCTTTTTTTATGGTTATAGGGTATGATACCAGGATTTAGTCAAGACTTCCTATCTAAAGGTAGTGAAATAGAATCTATGGCTCGACTAAAAAAGCTTATGACAATCATGGACAGTATGAATGATGGAGGTAAATTATTTCAATATAATTAACTGTAAAATTTATAATTAACTGGATAGTAAAAAAATATTATACTTGTATTTATTTAATAGAACTTGACCATAGAGATGGTGCAAAACTGTTTACAAAACAACCAGGACGTATAATTAGAGTTTCCCAGGGAGCCGGTGTTACAGAACGTGAAGTGAGAGAACTTATATCTCAATATACAAAATTTGCTGGAGTTGTAAAAAAAATGGGTGGAATCAAGGGATTATTCAAGAGCGGTGATATGTCCAAAAATGTCAATCCTTCACAAATGGCCAAACTTAATCAACAAATTACAAAAATGATGGATCCCAGGGTTTTACAGCAAATTGGTATGTTTAAGCACTGAGCAATCCTAAAAATTCAAAAATTTAGAAAAATGATCTTGTTTGTTTTGTAAATATGAAAACCTTATGATTTGTAAAATATTTTATTTTATTGAGACAATTTTAGCTATTTAGTTGACATAATAATATTTATTTTTATTAACTAACAAATAACATTTTTAGGTGGAATGCCAGGATTGCAAAACGTTATGCGGCAGTTACAACAAGGCGCTGGTGGAGGTCTTGGTAATTTAATGGGCGGTTTAGGCAAATAAATAATTTGTAAATAAATAAATTCTCTTTTTCCAAAATATATTAATATGTACTTTTTCATCTGTACAAATTCCATAAAGTAAGGTAGATAATTGTCTTGTGTAAGTTGTTTCTCTTCCCATATGATAATTACTCTAGTTTTACTTATTATGCTGGTACTACTGATTCTAAAATTAATATTTACATTAAAATGAATCTATTCTAAGTATTAGAACACAATTTATTTGTGTTTTATTTTGTAAAAAGAAAAACTAATATAAGTTTGTTTTTGGTTATTAAATATTTTAATATTTGACATAAGCATAGATACTTGATTACATATTTTGGTCGATGTGATTTTTTAAAAAAATATATATAAAAAAAAATAAACATTTTGTGCTCAGATTTTTTTATATGTCTATAATTATTATTGTACTAAATTTGCTATTGGCAAAGAGTTTTTAGTATATTTAATGTCTAAAAAAAAAATAATAATTACTTGAAATTATAGCATGATTGGTTTTACTTTACTAATGCTGGGTATTAAAGTAGAAAAAAATGTGAGATATTAGAATAGAAAATTATTTTGGTAAACTAATGGTTATTGATAACTAATGTATGGCAATAACTTGTATTTTCTATATTAACTTTACAAATTGAATTTGACCATTAGTCTTATTGATAGTTTAAATGTAGTTAAAGTATTATAAATCAAGGTAAACAGACAGAGAATTAGTTAATCTTGTATCAAAAAACAGTTCAGATATATCTAAATACTATCATCGACTATACAAAAATATACTGCTACTTGTAACTTGCTCTATACATGAATTGTTTGTTGTTTAATCCATAATAATATTATCCATCAATTTATTAGTTAAAATATTTTTGAACTATTTTTTTTTTAAGAAAATTATTATCAAAATTTAATTCTAATTTTTATGGGGAGCTCAGCACCCTAATCAAATTTCAATGAGTGCTCAACCAAGCACCCGTCTATGTATGGCGGGGTAATATCCTTACGGTTATATGAATCTGAGAATGTATATAGTCATATTATTATATACATTATATATTTGCAATTTGGTATTATAGTCTATAGGTAGTCTAAATACAAATATAATATTATCGACATCACAAATCATGATTCACATAAAAGATGTATTATTTATTATTAATCATTGAAAATGTTTTATGTGACAGCCTACATAATATATTTTCTACATATACATATTTATAAATTTCATAGACAGAACACCATGACAAATTTTCAATTGATATAATGGGCATTGAACTTGTGTATTATTCAATATAGGTAACATATTATACTTCTCAATTTCTCATTCATTCATATCAGCTAATGGTTAACAAATTTATATTCTTATTATAACAAACGCCTATAACAAGGTTTCTATTATAGGTACTGGGTTTTGTAATATATTATGAACCTAAAGACTAATTCTGTGTATTTTATACTCAATAGTATCTACTATACACCATTATATTTACTAAATAAATGTACCAGACTCTTCAAAATATAATAAGCTGCTACGGATAAGTAGAAAATTATTTTATACAAAGTTATTATTAAGACAAGCTTTTAAAAATCTAAATCATGGTAGGTACTTAAAAATAATGGGTAGATTAGATACCTATAAGTAGGTATTATGTAAATATTATATATTATATCATACATATCTGTGGTTCTGGATTCTGTCAAATTGATATTAATATTATTATTATTATATTAATATAAAAATAACGGCATTTATTTGAGTATAAACTATGTATGTACTTCTAGTTCTAAAAGTGATTTTTTATCAAGTAGGTTTAAGTTTAGGTTACTTATGAATTATTTAGTACCTATTGCAAGCACTGAACTAAATACTATCCTAAGACTTATGCTAGTTTGACTAAATTTTAGTTCTGACGCGCCTTCCATGTATTTAAATTAATGATTGAAATGGGTGAGGGGAGTAACGAGCTTGAGCCCCCCACAAATGTTGGTTCCCGTATATCGAAATTTAAGCATATCATGCATTATCATACCAGGAATCGGGAGACTATCGTTTTCTAAATTTATTTTATTTAGCCCCCTCTACCCTAAAAAAAATCCTAGATACGCTCCTGACCTATTGTTTAATATTATTCTAATTTTATTTGTTGATACCTTTATTGTATTATTTGTTAATAAATGCATTTTAACTATGTAGGGTCCGAATATTCGTGAAGCAAATTTCAAAAACGTGCCATTCAAATGCTGAAATGTACCAAATTACATTTTTGATGTGTTAGAAATTAGAAAAAACATATCTTTCAGTGTAGGTGATTTAAATTATATTTTTATAACTATTTATTTAATTTTATAACCCTCCCAGCCTCCCATGTGTATCTGCTGTAGCACCTCCCTCAAAGTTCAGCACATTCTAATAGAATGTAAAATGTACCTATGAGATGGAGAGGAACGAGTTTGAAATCTCTAACCACCTTGCGGAAGCTTTAAATCCAGAACCAAATAACATCCCTAATCTACTAAAATGTATATCTGACACAAACCTTATCGACAAAATATAACGTAATACGCAGTAAATATACATACTAAATAATTGTCTAAATACATCATACAACTATTTATATTTGCGATTATTTATAATATGAAGTAAATTATGTTCCCCAGGCACAGATTCAGAGTACTGATCATAGGGGGGGGGGAAGGGCTGCAACAACACAAGTGCAATATATATATTGATTATAAATAAAGTATTTATAGGCCCCTAGGCTTCTCCCCCCCCCCTTTGGATCCGTTACCAATGTTCGAACAGGCCGACAATTCTGTTAGGTAGATACTTAGTTTTTCTTCTAAATAAAAAAATCCATTCTCAGTCCGGTGTATAGGCTTGTTTTACAAGACCCTGCAAGTTTTTGTCAACATCGAAAAACCACTACAAAATATAGATACTCTTCAAGATTAAAAATTTTCACATGATAATATTCATTAATCGGGTATAGCAATTAGCATTGTGGCAGACAATATAAATTTTCCCTTTGTAAAATACATAAGGTAATATGTGAGTCAAACACTATTATGGACGTATAGATGTCATTGACAGTTTATTGATAATAATTTTTCTAAAAGTAAAATAAGGGAATAGATAAATGCACGAAGTTATTAAAATCAAAATTTTTAAAAATGCATCTAACATTGAAGTGGCGCGTTTTTAGGTAGAACACTGGGTGTAAGTATATATATAAATACTTTGTCGAGGTTGTCCTGATGATATATGACTACTATAATACAGCCAAAAGTAACATTTATCTATTTTGTGGTAGCAGTGACGTAATTTGGTCATGTATATGTTGAGGACATGAAATATTTGTACATTTAACCTGTCCCCCCTCCACCCCCTCAAAAAAATCGTTTGTATCATAAACACCTTTCAATACAACCATTAGAACCTGTATACGTATTAAAATAAATAAATATATAATATCTATTTAAATGTTCACATATTTTATAAATGGGTTTTGTAGGTACTTTAATTTTATTTGTACCTACTATAGACAGGTACAGTTTTTTCACAATTCACAATAAAATATCCACTTTACTTGGCTTTAATCCTAATTCATTAAGTAGTTACTTTTTTACCGGGTTAGGTTATTTTTACGTCGTATAATATTGTTAGATAATTTATACAGTTATTAGTTGTACATTATACATGTTATTTGATATTGGCACATTGCTGATTCGCATCGTCACTTCACGATTCGAACGCTCATTGGTTTTTTTTTGTACCACCATACAATATAATTTTATAACGTAGGCATATCAATGTATATTTATGCAATAGTGATTATTTATTAATGGTTAGTGTTTATTACGAATTTAAGAAGTAATAATTATAATATTATCTTAGTGATGTAATGTATAGAGGATTCGGTTTTATTGGTATTATTTTTATAAAATATAGGTAATGAAGTCAAAAAAGTATATATATATATACATAAATGTGGTTTACCAGTTTAAAAAAAAAATTTTATGGAGTGGGTGGGATACGACACCCGAATTCCCCCCCCCCCCCACATAATTATGTTATTGCAGGGTGGTATTGTCGTAGGGATGGTAAAAAGTGGCAATGCGTCATTAGGGGGGGGGACGCATTGCATTTTAACAGTCGGCATTCTCGAAATATAATTAACGTAAATAAACCTATCTTGTGTGACGGTCGAGTGCTTTAATCGCCGTAAACAAACGGAACAGAATACAAATAACGCAATAGAAATACAGAAGAAATATTCGTGTATACCTCGTGGTTGTCGTGGTTTGCGCGCATTTTTGGTAATTCGCGAGGGGCGCTGTTGAGGCTTCCCGTATTATACAATCGTTTGTAATAAAACAGTTGCGGCGGTTCACCCGGACGACCTACGGTCGACGGTGGTGAATCATCGTCGTCTGCGTAATGGCAACGTCGCACTCGCGATGAATGGAATTCTCGCAGCATGGCCGCCGGCCCGGTAATTATTGTTCCCCCAGACTGATGCCGGACCGGGTTAATATCACCGCAGTAGCCGTTGTCGTCCGATCGCGGCGATATCGTTTTGTTTTTAATCTCTTTTGGCGTCTGTTCCACAGACCATGCAATGCGTTATCGTGTGCGACAACAATAACAATTGATACATAATATTTTCGTTCTATCGTTTTGCCGTCGGTTCGCGCTTGATCAAAAGTCACCGTCAACCGAACGAGCAACTCCGAGCCGAGCCGCGTCTTATCTGACGGCCACTGTCCACTACGAGAGACGAGAGGTACGTTGGTTTTCATTCCTTATCATTCGCCGTGTTGTCCGTAAATCGTGTTTACACATTTTACTTTGGTATATTACTAATATACCAATATACCATATGTTGTGATAATATTGTAATAGTACGAGACCGGATCCGAAGAGGAGAAGTCTAATAATTTGATGATGTAAAGGGAATGTTTGTGTTTGTGGATCTCTGCGCACGATATAATGTTGTGGTTGCCCGACGGGCGCTGGCGCCAAAACAATCGAAAACTCGAAATCGACCGAACGTCGACCTCGTCATTCCGATACCCCCCGAAACACGCTGATATCTAATTAAAAATTATGTAAAATCAATATGTGGCACTTTTCAAAATATCATGATTTGTGAAGCGTAGTAATGGCATGATAATGCGATAATGTAACATCTTCGCAAAGCCGCATCTCGAATTTTTTTCGGTGCGGGATGATCATTCAAAATGTGTTATAACTCATGATTTTTACTGTACCGTAAGTCAGACATGAAAAATAATATTTTTTTTTTTTTGGAGAGGGGGCTTGAGACACTACGGATTACGGTATAGTCGTTAACGGGCCTGTTTATAATTTTTGATTTACAAACTGATAAACAATTCTTAGCTCTCCCTCTGAAAAAAAAAAAAAGAACTGCTTTTTGATCGTGTGGAATCGAAGCCTCCCCTCCCCCGTTCACATTCGTGTCAAAAATTGTAGTCCTCCATGAAATTGTAATGCATCACCGCCTACCGCCTGAAAGTTTAGTAAAAGTATTCATTTTAATCCGATAAATTATTTAGCAGACGATATCACAATACGATTTTAGACTTTTATGTGGTTTAAATACACCGCTTCAACGTTACATGGTTCTAGATTCCCGCCGCCGCGGTGTTCGATCGTTCGACCTTTTCGCGCGCTTCGTGCGTCATTCATACTGATAAGAACACGTGGCGGCAGCTCGATTTCGCGTCGGCGTGACGCTACCTCCGCCACCGCTTCCGCCTCCGCATCGTCAGTAGCAACAGCTTTTGGCGCGGTTTCCGTTTCGTATACATGGACGGTCGTCGTCGAATACTCTATCCTTTCCGGCGATTGATGGACAAACACTGAAACACCAATATTAAATAAAATATTTTTTTTAAAAAAACATTTAAACATTGGTTATTGCCGTTTTTCGGAATAAAATATTTCAAGCCGATAAATGTCTAGGATTTTTTTAATAGTATCTATAAAAAAAAAAATACCTTTTTGTAGATCTTGTACGAAATTAGTGTAATATTGATATTCGGTGATTTGGTGGAAATTGTATGCCCTGGGGTACAACATCGGTTCAATATTGGCTTAGACATGGGTAACCCCTCGCCTAAACAGTGTTGGGGAGGGGTGATGGTTGCAAATGAATTCCGGACAAACAGTCCAAGGACAAAATATTCATAAAATTTAAATTAAAAAAAATGTAATTAATTTTCTTATACAATGTTATATTTATTTGATTACTATTTTTTATACATCTACCTATAGCTTACAGATATTATTAAAATGTATTTAGTTAATATAAACGTCGGTCACACTGCAATAATAATAATTAGTCAATATACAAATATCGCGCGTTCACACTACAATAATAATTAGTTAATTACTATTTGCACTTGATAACAATCTTAAATTTTTAGATATAAGAAATAATTATCAAATACAATATTAAGTAAGAAAATAAATACATTTAATAAATAATAATTTTATATTTTCGGACTTTTAAACTGACAATAAAAACGTACTCCGACATTTTGATCGATTACCGTTGCAAATACTGTCAAAATATAGGTATTATATGCAATTATTACAATCGGTCGGTAGGCCATATCATTGCGCCGTTGAATGATTTGACTCGTAATATATAATAAATTGGGACGATTTTGATTTTAATAATATAATTTTGTTTACCTCATAGATATTTATTGTATTTCTCTCAATTCTTTTGTCTGATTTAATTCAACGGTTATTTAGTATAGAGAAATCCAATGGATATAAATCATATAGAATAGCGGTTCTCAGCCTTTGGGCCTCGGGTAACCTGGTACTAGGCCGCGGACGCTGGTTGAGGGTTTAAGCCAATTGTCGGGCAATTTGAATTTATGCCGATTGGTAATCAAAATTGAGATTTTTATATGAAATATCTATATTTTTGGTTAGATTAGGTAGTATTTATTCAATTTGAAACTGCCCATATGCGTGTGTTTATTGAGTAAGTGGGCCTGAGGTTTTTTTTACAAAAGTAAAAAAGTTGGGAACCGCTGTGACATAAAATATAGATCCGCCTATTGTATATTATAGGTATTATAGGTAAGAATCCGATTTGTTTGATGTCCGATAAAACGCGAAACTGAAAACATTTGTTTATTTACGTAATTTTTGTAATGCTTCGTCATTCTGTACATAATATTGTTTTTAACTGTTCCTAATGCGTATTGCATGTATACCTATACTTGTGTTGTTATATTTTGTAGGTATCTCGAAGTAAATACATTTGTAGGTCATTATGGTTGCTATGTATCGCTGGTTTTTATCGCTATATAGTTAAATTTTATATTCTATTAAGTGTGCGTGTACTAGCCATGATACCATATAGTATTTCCAATTTTATTGTAAAATCTTTTCTATTTAAGCCGAATTGCATGGTTGGATAGTTCGTGGACAAAATTTGAAGAAAAAGTAGTAGAATTTAAGTATGATTTCAGATTTTATCCACGTTACGTTGTCCTTCCTCTGCTGTTGTCCTCGCAATTCCTAAATTGGGAAGTTTTAATAGGAGAAAGGCGATATTGTGATGTAAATACCACCTGCAACTTGCAAGTACTAATAGAATGTTGTATGTACCATTGTAACAGACCTATCATCGGTGTGTATTTACAATTTTAAGACTATATAGCTTTGAAATCATAACTGTAGTTTTTGTAGGTGGCCTATTAGTTTTAAACGAATTTTTGACAAATACATTTTTTTATTTTCTTAAATTAAATTATTTTAATCGATCATAAAATTGTAAAATATCTGGGAACAGAAATACAATTATTAATTATCCACCTATCTACTGTCCAATATATTAAAATAAAACAAATGCATTTAATACATATTTTAAGTAAGTTTGTAAATCATCGTAGCTTGTAGGTTTAATGTATTATATGTATTTATTAACTATTCATGCAAAGTAGTAAAATCACACGACATTAGTCATTAGATTAATCATACATCTATTTTTAGATGCTTTGTTAATGAGAAATTTATTATTTTTAGAATTTTTTCTTTTATTTTTAGTAAACATTATTTTGGGGCATATAATAAAAGTGTTCTAAAAGTTTTGCGTTGTGCATTTTTATAGATAAGTGTTTCAAATTGTAAGTTAAAACTATTCTCATAAAGTCATAACACTCATAACCTTTCCAGTTTTATTTTTTGATAAGTCTTTTCTGAATTATTGAACGTGATATTATTATAATATATTAATGGATATAGTTCCCGTGACTATTAGCCACTATATATATTGTCACTTACATTAATATTGCAAACAAGTCCGTTTTAAATAATGTACTAGGGACTAATTTTTGAGTAGGTACTTATAAATTATAATTATTAATCTATATTATTTAAAATTAAGAACGGATAATTTTTAACGGCTAATTTTATAATAAGTATATTGTTTAGGAATCTACTCGTTGAATTTTGTAGGAATCACTTTCTCCTCTAAGCAATAAAGTGTCCTCAATATAATCCCGATCATTAACGGTTGTAATGTATTACACCTTACATTCTAACATTGTGATGTAATTATCAACTATAAACGCCTGCTATTAATTATAGTCACAGTCTTTAGAGTTGTGTAAAAACAAGTGTTCGTGTATAGTGTTATATTTTGCTTTAAGGGCCAAAAGGGCATATTATCAATATATAATATAAAAATATGGCCATCTCGTAATTATATATATATATATTGTGTTTTAAATGCTCTGTACAATTATATATGTACTTAATAAAGTAATAACATACTATTATATAGGATGATTATATACTTGCAGATTATTGATTTCGTTTATTTCTACAGTTATTATTTTATCATTATTATTATGACCGATTCCGTTATGCTATTTGGTCGTTTGGACTACAAATAAATTGAGCGATTTAAGTATAGTTATCTGGTAAATTAATCAAAACAATAAAGGCTTGATATTTAGGCCTTTACCAATGATAAACTCGACTGGAGTAATATATTTGAGCACGTTCGGGCACTGACCGTGAAAATAAGTTATCGTTTCTGTTATAAAATGGTGTGTGCAAGTGATATATAATATCATTAGTTCCGGATAATTAAAATTATTTTTTTCTCATATATATATATAATACCTTTATATAACGCGAAACAATTATTTTTCGCCTTTTATCTGATAGATACACAATAAACGTAGGTACTTACGTTTTTTTTTTTTAACACGAAGTAGTGGTGTAGTGCTAATATACGTTTTTATAAATAGTATCATGAATTAAATATAAAAGTTTACAGAATTTTTTTTAGTTCTAAGTACTTCTTTTTTTAGATTTTGTTGTTTTTATAAAATCAGTAAGTTATTTTATTGACGTTTTTGACTAGACATTCTGTTCAACTATATAAGTAGTTGTGTGGCTCAGTGGCTGTCTTGTACACGCGCAACCTTGAATGACCATCCTCTTCGGGTTTCAATAAACTAGGGAGCACCCTAAATAGGAAATGAACACGTTTTACAACGTTACCCGTACGACGATCAATGAATATTGAATAGAAAGCAAACATATTTTAAATTTAAATGATATTTACTCAAAGACAAAACGTGTAATCTATGTATACTTTGTTCTTATCGACATTGTCAGTAATTCCTAATAATTGTTAAATATTGTAAGAGTTTATTGTGGCCCAGATCCAATATATCGGTATGGCTTAAATCAGCCAATACATTTTTGATAAATAGAAACCACAGTATTTAATATTAGTTAGTAGTACATACACATTAATCGTGATTTAAATATAATTATTTAGTTCAAAAGCTCAAAAGTTTAGTAATTTGTGGACAATACTGAGAATACCATTTGTGTCTACTAATCGTATTATATAAAATATAACCATAACGTATTAACGTAAATGCGACATGATTTTATTGACCGCCATTTGAATTATCGTTAGTATTGTTATTTCCATATTAGGTCGATTGTATCTGCTAGTTATAGTACAGTATTCTGTCTCATTATATATGTCTTATATATGCAGTTCCGTAAAGTAAAATTTATTTAATTGCCTATATTGAACACTCCAAACTTGGAACGGTTACCAATGCAACTATAAGTAGCTATAAAAATTAGATTGGTAAAAAAGTTTCCCCGTGTAACTAAATTATGTTTTCCATAACGGCGTACCTATGTACGTACAGGTACTGTAGGAACTAGGAGCCAATAAAACCTTGTAACGTGAAATCAAAAAATAGAAATGACTTGTTGTGTTTAAATTGTATATATGTATAATATGCGTACTCGTGTTTCTATCCGTATATAATATATTATGTATAGAATGTAATTTTCTCAGGCGGTTACGTGTTATAATATGGGCGAGGTTCACGATTAAAAAAGATGCAGCATTCATTCAGGGACCCGCTTTTGACTTGTACGAAATACTTTACTGTTATCTGTTTTTTTAAATTATATATTTGGTTATAAATAAGTATATACAGCGCCAGAGTAATGTGTATTACTTTGACAAAGTTTTTTAATTCAGATTTTTTTGTTTTATAGATGTAAATAAGTATTTGATTTTTTCAAAAATAGCTAACTATCTAATGATATGAGTGATATTTGTGGATTTTTAGATGTAGGTAACAATAATACCAAAATTAAATGTTTGTATCTATATTTAATTAATGTTTGGTAAAATGTTGATTACTATTTAGATTTATTTTAATTAATTTGATCAAATGTTTTATATAATCGGTACTAAAACTTGAAAATTCAAAGCTATTTATGGTTATTTATATAATAATGTAACATTTTATATACATTTTTACAATTTTTTGTAATAAATATTGAAAGTTTTTAAGGTTATATAAACTCTGTAATAAATGGCAGATATTTTACGAACATTAAAATGTGTTGAAAAGATTTAAAATTTCTTCCAAAAATCATTAATAACATTGTAAGTCTTTTTCTTATTTACCTATTTGCGTAATCCGCTCAAAATACATTGGTAAAGTGCCAAGAATTTCCGTTTTGTATTTTTTTTTACTGCCTTTGTCACCTTTCTATGATTTTATTTAAATAATAACTTGTATAATATGTATTAATTATTATTATAGTAATATATTTACAATAAATAAGTAGTACCTCATAAATAACAATCACTTGGTTTATTTTTATTTTTAACTATAAATATTGAGTAAAACGAAATTAATAATTATAAGTGTAAATTAATATTATTTATATTTAAAATTTGCGCATAAACCTACATTGGTTACTTCACCTACTATAATTGTATTTCAAGCAGTGTAGAACAATTCATAGATAGTAAAAGCAGATTGATGTGCGTATTTATAAATAATTGAAGATAGGATTTTAGAGTTGAAACACTATTAGGTACCTACGTTAAAACCTAAAATAATACTGTTATCCCATAACTTATTTTATTTTATAACTAGGTATTATTTAGGTTTAAATAATTAAGTATTTTATTTGCTTTGTTTTGATGAATATATCAAATTGTAGTTAACAATATTGTTATTTGTTACACTTACATTTTATAGATATGGTTTTGTGTATAGCATATTAGAATGTAAAAATAAATACGTAAATCAAGTATATCATAATTTTATGTTAATTACTATTTAGATTATACTGTAAACTAATTGTTTATTTTATATCGACAGTAATAATAGTTATTATAATACATCTATTAGTCACGTTTTTGCGGTTCTTTTTACCTATATTACTGTGTTTGTTGTTAAATCGACTGTGACGACTTCTCTGGCATGGGATTTATTCCTTTCGCAAAGATACTAATTATGTATGTAGTTATCATTTTATATATATATACATTATATATAGATACCTAGCGAAATTAGTAAATTGTAAGCTGTTGAATAAAAGTACTTTAAGTACATAATACCCACATTATATTTATATGTTATCTGATTTGGGTAAAATAGTGTTTAACACGTTCAAACATATTAAATGCATTTTATCAAAATCTTTTCGAAGGTGTTTCCAGTTGAATGCATTTACACAATTGAATCTTGATGAACGGATGTTTTATTTTCAACTACTTAAAGTGTATAACATCCACTCTTAAATTATAATATAATTAAAAATAATGTTATGTATCTTCATACAGATTCTTTTTTTGTGTATAAAATGTATTAATTTTACAATGATGTTTAAAACAATTTGTCTATTATTACGACTTTTGAGTAGAAAGTTTGTTTCAATTTTTAAACATTGAGCCATTGAGGGTGATTTTTGGTGAATTTAGGGAATTTACAGTACTTAAACTTTTATTAATAATTTTGAAAAAACTATCGAAAAAACAGCTGGGAAATGAGAATAATGATTTAAAATATTCACTAAATCTTTTTATTAGTATTTTTTAAACATAACAAAATATTTTAGTCCTTTTTGAGTGCTTTTATATTATAGACATTTAAAATGTTCGACCTTTTTTCGATTTATATTAATAAAATGTTTGTTTTTTAATGATAGATTTTAAGACAAAAAGCTAAAAAATGTAATACACGATTCATCATAAGTTTTTGAAGCTTGAATTTTGACAAAATAGGATATTTGAAGAAATAAAAAAACTATTTTTTTCTTCAAATTTTTGTTATTGTAATGTAATTTAAATAAGCCTGAATTACAATAATTTGAAATATTTTAGAATTATATACTTACTGATATTTTCTGTACACAATGCAATTTTTCAAAATATTTAACTTTATTTTAAGATATTTAAACCACGAACCTATTAACATAATTCTGCTGTATTTAGCATTGACTTTTAATGTATAATGCGCGATATTTTTGACGACAATTATAGTTCAAAATATCAATTAAACTATAGTAATAAATATTATAATAATATATAACATGAACTATATATTTAGCAATAGATAGTTATCCAACGGTCTTGTTTCCTTAGTAGTTAGTTCAGATTTTTTTTTTGTGTACAATGATTATTATCATTGAATTAAAATTTAACACATTCTATTAAAATTGTAATTATAGTGACCTCTGCAATAAATAAATCTATACACAAGAGAGTTTCCGGTTTAAAAAAAAAAATAAAAACAATATGATGCCTTCGTTATAGTCAAAGTTGGTTTTATTTTATTTGTTTTAAATTACTTATAATATTTATAGATTATATTTTATTATTAGATTATATTTTTATTTTAGTTTGTGTTTTTTTTCCTAATAATTTTGATGTCATATTTTGATCGTTGTTTTATTCAATTTTCTATAGTAAGAAATCTTTAAATAAAGAAAATACGCCTGCAAGTTATAATTTTTCTTTTGAGGAAGATATCCTCTAGGGAATAAGAATGATAAAAATTTATGACTTTCTTTTCTGAGAAACTTAAATCCCCCAACAATGTGTAAGTCAGTATTTGGAATTCTGCTAGGGTACCTATATTTTTAATGTTTATTTTTTTTATTATTATTATAAATATCATTTTTTAGCCCACACTTTACAAAAATTCACGCAAAGCGATTTAATTAAAAATGTTTAATGCTATTTGTGTTTTTAAAACAATAAATTTTTATCGATTTTATTTGAATGGAATGTTTTAATTAAAATTGCTTTGAAGTTGCCTGCATGCTGTGTACATTTAATACAATCAAAGTAGATCGATTATTATTTAGACAATCGTATTTAATTATACTAAAAAGATAAATTAGATATTTTCATTTGGTGACTATTTTCTATGAGTTCGTTTTATATTTGTGATTTATAATAATTTTGAAAAGTTATTGGTGTATATACATATATAAATTGAACTCAAAGATACACTTTAGTTAAATGTCATATTGTAATTATAATATTGAATATATTTCTGTATTATAAACATTCATTTTTATAACAAACATTTCTTTATATAAATGTTTAAATATTTTATAAGGTACTTAGAAATCGTAGTGTGTACACTTTCATCAGACGAAAAAAACAATAGCATTTTAGACACATACAATAAATCATATTACTTATGGAAAGAATATCATACAGAGAAATGCGCGTAATTAAATGATAAAGTAGTTGACACAATTCTTGTCTATACATATTATAACTGGGCGTTCCTTTAAGCTATATTTATAGTTAACACGTGTCACTTGTTAAAAAAACTATTTATCTAGTCGCAAACGTTGTATTTCCATTGCAGTTTAGATGTATATTGACTTTCGATTTTCACTTACCTACTGATAATTCAAAATATACAATTTTACCTTATTGTCTGTTTTTGGACTTATTTTTTGTGTATAATATCATATACTAACTAGGTAGTGTATATGTGTGCTTTACATATTTGTTAAAGAGAAGAAAGTTTGTTGTGATTTTTTTTCTAACAATGATATATGATAATGCTGGTTAACAATGTAAAGTATGTGTCAAAGATAATTGACCCAGTTGATCTTCCATGGATCTCCAGCAGGGCCTCGAGGAAATAAGAAAGTCGATTCTCTTGTTCTCCTCATATGGTACAGAAAATGTATATTAATATTGAATTTAAATACGGAAACCGTAGTCAATCTGTAATATGGACTTTGTGGAGTAGTCAATTAACTCAAGGAATACACTGTACAGATGTTGCGTGGCCAATAGTACTTCAACTACTAAGTAGCTCGTTTAAAAATAAATCTGTATACAGTTAAATATTAGGGGAATATGTACCTATTATAATCATATAATAGTATAATTTGATACCTATTCATTATTGCATCTTTTATATTTTCAGCGTGAGTTTGATGTAATTTTAAATATATTTAGATTTAAGTAAATGTTTAAATTTACTTGTTTGAAAACTTAGTAGTTTTAAATCAACCTAACTTTATAAATTATATTTAAATCTAAAAAATAAATATCTTATGAGTTATATGAAATACAAGAAAGAAAAACATAACACTTGCGTATGTAATGTGAAAGAATAAATATGTCAACTTATTGAAGGAATCGATCAAATTTTACGAATTAATTACACTGCAGTGTATTGTTAATATTTAAAAAAAGTTGAGGTTAAAATAAAAAATAAATTACTAAATCAAAAAATAATTTTTTTTCTTTAAAATTAAAATTTTAAATTTTAGAGGTATGCACATTTTTTTACTAGGTACAATAATTATTTATACCTAAATATTACTATTTGGGTTTTACAGCATAGTTATAATAATATTGAAAAACTGTTATACAAGTTAAGTGTACCTATACCATCCATTAGTGCGAGAAATAATAGGTTAATTTTTATAAAGTTACCATCAATTATTTCTATAATTTAGGATAAGTGACGGGATATTATTTGTTTGTACTTGTTTTTACTATTTTGTTTAAAATGTACGTTATCGTGAATTAAGCTGTTATGAGTTATGACATATGCTGAACTCAACTAAGTCAGTTGTGTTGAGATTTAATATTTTAATACACTAATAAAATTAGATTTAATATATTATTAAAATATTGAGTGACATAATAAATACGAGTCAACTTATGTTTTAAATAAATTATTGTATTAACCTCGATTTTTTTTATGTATACTGTATATTATACTGCAAAAATGCAGTTGTATGTCGTAGAAAATTTGACGCTCTTTTCTACATCAAAGTCACGTCGTGAAATCTAGAACGTCTTTTATAATCCTATATTCTCTTATACTCAGTATTTTATTAGTTTTATGTATAGGTACATATTGTTCACATTTTATGTTAAAAGATACTCACATGACTGTCAAAATCATATGTCATAGTATATCATTTATATGGTTTAATATTAGTATAATAAGTATAGTTAATATATGTTTTATTTTTAAATATCACTATAGTTTATAAATAAAAAATATAAATCAATAATATTATATTATAATTTATAATCAAAACCATAGTTAATTTATGTTATTTTTGTTTTCGTAAATCTCCGTAAGTAAATGGCAATAGGAACCACTTATAATTAGTAGGTATGTGTAAACTTATATTATAATTTCTGTTTCAATTTTCCACAAACAATTTTAGTGTTCTGATATTGTTATAACTTGCTATAATAATAAATATAATATACTCGTACAGGTTAGGTTGATGTCAATTTAGAGCTGTTCCTTATTTGTTTGGTTTTTTTTATTTTTATTTGTAATATCTTTTAACAGGGAAACATTTACTATGCATATTGCATACAGTAGAATAGGTAATACATTATATTGTCATAAACGTACTCGCCCAGTGTACGCGTGTAACGCATTTATGTGGTAGTTGACCGTGTATATATATATATTTATGACAATCAGATAAAAATTGTATCCGGAAATTCTATTCTTTCACTATAATAGCACTGGCGATTTATATATAAATATGCGTTGAATTGTATTTCATATGTGTGTACTACACACATAAAGTTAGAAGAAAGTAAAGAATTAACGGATCATATAATACCGATTTGATATTATGATAGTACACGCGAAACAATTAAGATTTTAAAATCGTTTAGACTGTGAAATATTTATGGTTTTTTTAAATTTTTTTTTATAGTGAATCCCATACACGAATTAACGGTAAGCTTTCACTCATAATGTTATAAATAAAAATACAGACCATCGTCGTTGTCCCCCTTCTGCTGGTTTTCTATCGTCGTTTAATTCAATTTTGATTATGTATTTATTATGTTATTATAATACGGTCCATTAAATATTAATTAAAACGGTACACGACTCCTGTCCGTAGAATAAGTCGTATATATAGGTACACGCACCGTCTTAAATATATAGGGAAAATACACCCGAGATTTGGATTTTTCGACCTAGAGAACATCATCACGCTTCTGTAGAATGAACTGTACACTTGCATTGTGTACATTCCCGGTTTTAGGTTTATTAACAAAACTATATGATGTATAGTTCGACTTTGACTTCAACACCTACGCGTTTGCAGCAATATCGAGACGCGCGTTTAGCCAAATCCGGACGTTTATTAGTACGTATTTCGCCCACGAGTTCATTATTATATTATATATTTTGTTTTACGTAACTATTTATACTGTAGGCCGCCCCGGCAGCAAGATTTTTGTCACGACGCAAAACACGCCTATATATTATTGTTTTCGACAATTTTCGTACAATTTTTACTTTCTATAAGATTGTCGAGTAGGTAATATTTACTCTCTCGTCAAATCTGCTGTATTTCTTCTATATATAGCATTATTATAGTGCATCAGTGCTGCTTAATTCATAGGTTTCAGAATCGGTAACCCTATATACTTAATGCTGAAAAATTAGATTTTAAAATCTATAACGTTATTTGAACTGTAGTATTTTAGTATCTTATATATACGTATCCAACCATCATTAGGTTATATATAGTGATGATATAATATTTTCTAACTTTTCTTCATTACTATAATTTACACCCAATATTGATTGAATTAGAAGATTGGCCGTGCTGTTGATATTAAATAAATTCCAAGTAGAAAAATGCTCAGGTCTTCACAAATGTAATACTTACGAATTCAGTGAGATATAATTTTGTATATATTATATTATACTAGATTTAGATATTTTAGCGATTTAAAATAGGCCTCCCTAATAATTATTATTGAAATATTAAGATGTCAACAAAAATTACAACCGAACAAATACATTAATAATAATTGAATATCCCTTTCAGCTCTAACTTACATTTTTGTGTATGATAATGAAATACACCTAATAGCCTTAAATTATTTGTACAGTAATATAACTTTGGTACTGACCTACACATTTGTGTAGGTAAATCAATATTGCCCTAAAAACCTGAGTTAAATCAAGTGCTTATAATACTTAAATACATTATATATACATCATTATAGTATTGTAGACTTGCAAACCATTATTAGA
This sequence comes from Pentalonia nigronervosa, assembly GCA_014851325.1. Lineage (NCBI taxonomy): Eukaryota > Metazoa > Arthropoda > Insecta > Hemiptera > Aphididae > Pentalonia > Pentalonia nigronervosa. The sequence goes on along the minus strand of JACXSJ010000169.1, from coordinate 98,126 downwards.
AGTATTATTTGATGATTAGGTTAGCAGAAAACATACCAACACATTTATCAATAAATGATATAATTATTAAGATAATATATTTTTATACACCAATATAACCATAATTTTATTTCTTAAATATATTACAATTTAAATTTTTTTATAAAATAAAAACCAAAAAAAAATAAGTCATCTCGACTTTAACATAATTATTTAACTTTTAATTTTAAAACATATAAAAAACAGTAAGTACCTATACTGACTTAATATTTAGTTTAAAAAATCTATTAAATATGACTATATTTTATTTATTTTTATGAAAACTAGTAAAGCAGTTGTTTTTTTGCTGTAAGGCATAAATAAATATTACATTTTGTATAAATTTTAAATCAGATTCCCCAACATTTTGTGAAGTTTTGGGCTTCCAAGTACGATCAGCATCTGAATCATATCCAATCTCATATTCAAAATCTGAACCACTTAATGTAGCCATTAGTTCAATAAAACTTGTACTTAACTTCGCACGACGCATAGTTAATATTTAAATTAAAATTCAATAAAATCAAAAAATATTTAAAATTATTATAATACCTACTTAACATATAAGCCGAACACGCACAAATGTGTAGGTCAACAATACCACGTTATTTCGCGGGAATGGTGAACAACAACTAATGTCTAATAAAAAAATTAAAAACATTGTAAGATTTTAATTTAAATCGATATGTATTACGATAAGATATGTTATATACGAGTTATTTATAACCATCGGAAATTGACTGTATTTGGACTGTATAAATGAGAAATTAAAAAAAAAAATATGTACTAAATTATAAATAGAAAATTGTGGAATTATTCTGGTTGGTTATCGGTAACATATACAATCGTGTAGTGTAGGAACGAAACCCGTATCATATTTCATAAAAATAATACAATATTTTGAATCTAACTTACACATTTGTGTAGGTTAGTAAAACAATAAGAACTAAAATAAAACTTAGGCTCAGTATTTAATTATTATGCACATAAGTGTAGGATAGGTGAAAATTGCTACGATGGTAATTTGTTGGCTGGGGCTGAAAGGGATATAGCATATTATAATTTATTGTCTCTTAAATACATTAATTATGTAACGTGACCAAACCATACGTATTAAATTATTGTACTCGAATTTACATTTTAACTTTCGAGTTAATAAATGTCTACCGCCATTATCCCATTATCCGGTGTAAATATCATTTGAGTTTGAATGACATGTCACGTGACAATTATTCACTTAACGATCGTATTATACGTGTTATACTATAAGGTAGATTTTACCACATCTTCCATTCTGCGTTGTAGTTAAAATTTACATACTTCGTGATCAGAAATGAAACTACAACGTTTTATTCATGAAATTAAAAATAAAAGAGGTCAACGAGGGAAGGTTTCTTACGCTTCAACTTTTACGGCGCTAAAAAAAAAGCTGCTTACACAGTGACATTTTAATGTTTACACTCTTCTAAGTATAAAAGAACACTGAAGTGTTTTTCGAAAGGTCGTACATTTTAGTTTTGAATATAACATTGTTTATAGTAATATGATTTATTCATTATCTTGGACATACATATATACATACATGCATATAGATTGATATATATATATATATAGATTGATATATATATAGGTTGATCTAATTCATTATTATATATTACTGCTATGTTTGTTAATTTATTTCATTATAATAAATTCATATAATAAAATAACAATATACAATTTTTAAACTATTTCGAAAAAAAAATGTTTCATCAAATCTGACCCATAACAACCCTTCTTGTATAAATGTGGTTGATAAAATATATCTATATTATAGTCTGCATACTTCAGTTATCGACATAAATCGTAATATATGCATATAATATATATGTTTAAAGTTATATACTTATAAACATATATATACATATACATACATATTTATTTTATTTTTAAGTAATTAAATTTATGGTGAATAGAGTGAAGCGTAGTGGCGTACGTGGTGCAGGGATACCTACCACGCTAAAGTCGTGGTCCAAATTCTATTCAGATACAAAAAAATTAAAAATCAAACTATAAAAGTCGTCGTTAAAATAATTAAAAACTTATAAAAAACGTAATGTTACATGCATGTATATACACTATATTATTAAACTCGATTTATTGATATAATTGTTTAGTAACGATAACCCTAGTATAGAACTATAGAATTTAGCAAGCACCTCTATATATAGGTTTGTATATACAAATCTTTTTCTCTGTGGCCTCTGTGATATATTTCGTGCAGATACACGTCAAAATGTAGATCGTACGCATTTATACGACGGCAGTAAATTATAAATTACAGTGAAACCTCTATTAATGGACGCTTCTTAAAAGTGGACACTTTTAAGTTCCCTATCAAAAATATATGCACACAATATAAGTTATAACCTCTTAATAGCGAACATTCCTAATAGTGGACACTAAAAACTGGTACCAAAATTAAAAATTACTTCTCATAAATGGACGTAATGTATGTATGTTCTATATATCGATAATGTTTGAGTAATAAAAATATTATATTTTTCTTTTATTAGTACATTTCGTTCATATTTTATTATCTTAATAATTTTTCTTTTCGATAAATGAAAACTGGTTCAGTTACATCAGTTGTGGGCTTACAAATTTGGACACATTCTCAGAACTTATACCGAGTACTGTTCAAATTGAGAACTATATTTATTATTTCTATAGATGATGATCTCTTTACAGGAGTCAATAAATATTAATAATATTAAATATGGTCGATTGTAATAAAGGCAATTTATGAATGAAGAAGAAACCGAAAAACTCTATGAAGAATATGAGTCGATATACATACTTACACGTGGAGAAGTTTGGAAAACAATAATTTAAAAATAAGGAAGATGAGATAGGATTATTAATGGTTGTCAATTTGCAAATTGCGAAGAAGAGAAAAAATTTACTCAAAAAAGATAACGAATTTTTTTAAAATATAAATACACAAATTACATACCCACTTTTTGATACATACATAAATACATACCTATAATAAAAAATAAATATATGCATTGTAGTACAGTATAATAATAATAATACATTTTTTATAAATCATAATAAATAATATCAATTTTAATGTGTTTGATGTATATAACCATTTTTTTTTTATGTGCACGCTATAATTTTTTTCTGATAGCGCCTACCTACAATAGAGATTTTGTAATTCCTCACAAATGTCGACCATACAGAGGTTTCACTGTATTACAACTGTAACGTTTCGATCATGGGGCGCGAGATATAAACATTTTTAGAAATAACCGAGAATGATGATATAAGTGATAACCTAATAATATATATATATAAGTGATAACAAAACCGCTATACGCACGAGTAATAAGTTTTCGGTACTCTAAATATATTGTGTTTTGCATGAAAAACGTGTACCTACGACGCGACCTCGTGCGCCCAACGATTTCAAACGCACGTTATAAGTTCTGCAAGGCGGCGGTGGCGGAGCGGGGAAAAGTCCGTTGGTCGCGTTGTTTACGAATTCGCGTAGTAGGAGCGTTCGACACGCGCGCGCTCACGACCCGCCGCCGCTGACGACGGATGCGCCGCGCGACCAGTGACCGGCAAACTGTGAGAAAATTCCCGAGAGCTGTGTGGTATACGGTTTCATGCGTGGCACACGTGTTCGTCCGCGTCCGTTACGCGATCCCGGACCGATCGGGATTAACGATAAATATATCATAATATAATATATTACAAACAAACGTGCGCGAACGATTTACGCTAGTTTTTTTTTTTTACATTTTTTTTTTTTTTTTTGCTGTGACGATAATAATAATAATAATAATAATAATAATAAAAACAGTCGCCGCCCGGCCGCTTTTTATTCGCGTTCCGATACCCGGAGTCAAGGCGTTTTCGGTTTCCAAAAACGTCCGATGAGACCGTAAACGACGCACCGCCGACCAGACTGAAAAAAAAATGGTACGTCATATATATATACTAATATAGAATAATGACTTAAGCATATGATAACATAGCAGGGTAGGTAACTCATTATTATTTTTGTTCGTTACAACACATATCACCGCACCCGTCAGGGGCGCAATTTCGAAGGAGAAGTTTGGGTTTCTGAAGTTTTCTGTTTTTTCAGTCATAATATACTCCTAGTATTGTGATTGCGGATTACTTGATGAGTGACTTCGGTCAGTTGACTAGGTTGAATAATCAAATATTCGATAATAATGGCTTCAGTAATCGGTAATAACAAAGTATAGGAACTATAACTATAACCGCACAGATCACGGCATGTTATATTTTAAGGTGCTAATTTCAAAACTGGGATTGCCAAGCGCGCTCCCTCTCCCCCAAATTGCGCCTACGACGCCTGTACGTTTTGGACAATAGTATTATTTATTCGTCGGTGCCACCCGCAGGCCCACCGCCGGGGTCAAGTCCCGTCGATTCGCGACGGATTTCGGGATATTTACGTGCCCAAAAACCGCGATCGACGCCGCGTGTACAGGCAGTCCACACGAAAAGTTGTTTTTTTTTTTTAAACCGGCGGAAGTTGGTTTATTTTAATATTATTGTATTGTTGATAAGTTGCAGTGATACAAATATCAGTTCAATACGATTATGATATAGGTACAAGTATATAATAAAAATAATATTATGATATAAACGTAATCAAACGGTCACGGCATATATATATACTCAAATATACAATTGGACTTTTAATACTATGACGTAACTGTATAGTATACATCTTATTTATGTTTATACATTTGATTAACAAGTATTCGTTATTTTTAATTAGGAATTTTTATTTTTTGATTATTTTAATAGAACAATGGTTTAGATATACCTAAAACAAAATTTAATACCTATACAGTAATAAATTATCGCATAATAATCATTTTACGATTACGATTCGCGACGGTCTACTTCTAATCAGTTATTTTTATAAATTCTATAACGGAATCTGTATTGCAATTTACTCGTAGCTTTACTTTATATAGGTAGGCATCTAAACCAAAATTGTATAAGTGTGGTAAAATACATTGATACACATTTCTTATAGATTTATTTATTATTATACATTTAAAATGTAATTAAAAAATAATACCATTAACAAATAAATTGTTATATTTGTGTATGTTTATAATGATTCTTATAGAAAATAATCTTTTATCGGCGTTATTGTATAGCTTGAGTGTTAATTATACACAGAATTTTTAACAATATACTATTTTATCATTACGAGTTGTAAATTTGTGAATTTTTAATGTAATACTTGTACGTACATCGGTACGCGTGTTATGCGTATGCTTATGCCGATATTTCACCTTTGCGTTAAAAGAGAAGCAAACCTATATTTCTGAAACTATAGTACGAGAGCTCGTTGTCAGGGTGTAGTTACTATTTCCCCCAAAATATGTCAAGTCCCATCATTATCATCGTGTTGGGCTCTCAAGAATATTAAACTTCTCCCCCTTTGACCGAAAGTACCTCTCACGTAAGCTAATATAATACTGCAGTGTTTGTTACCCTCGTGCTGTGCACATAAAGTTCACCATACCCCAATCGAAGTTGACAGATATGCGTGATTAGCACCTATCCTATACTGTATAGTTAATTGATTTGTGGGTTTTTGGTTTACGCGGTCGATCGATAATTTACTTTAACTTCTCGGAAACGTTTTTTTTTCATATACATTTTTATTATTTATATACTTAATAGAAAATGCATACATTTATATTTGTGTGTATATATATATGCGAATACGGATACGTTTTTATTTATTTATGAGCTTTTAACAAAAAGTTATTACAGCTACAAACGTATATTGAATTTAAAGCATTGTGCATACTTTCGCTTTCTTGACATTTTATATCCAAAGAAGGGCAAGAAAATTAATTTGTCTAGGAAGATTATATAGAGTTAAACAATTGCTATGTAATCGATCTACATCTGAGGTGAATGCTATCCGGGTGCTATACTACCGTGACATCTCAAATCGTCCACAGCAAAATTTCACTGATCACGATCACGGAATCATAATTGAATATACATTTCTTGTTATTATTATTTTTACTTTTGAGGAAATTATACCTTTTTTTGAGATACCTACTGCCGAGTTTTCATTTTTATGTAACATGTAATTTTTAAGAATAATATAGCATGTTCTAAGTCTATACTGAGAACACATTATACATATTTGTGATGTCTATGATTTTAGGTATGCTATAGGTATCGTTAACCTATATTTGAATATTTTTACGTTGAGCGTATTATATTTCTGAAAACATAATTTACAGACATACCACATATATATTATTATAATAAAATAATTTGCTTAATTAGTTTCAATTTTTTTATTTTTCATTTATTGATAAAATTTTATTCATTTTATACTTGTTTAATGAATACAATAAAATCTTAGAAGTTGCGTTTCAAAATATACGAATATGCTATAGGCATATCTTATCTAAAAAATACAACTAATCCGAGTATAGGTATACAAACATTTTTATTCATTTATATACCATTAATTATGTAATATACACACTATTATTTTTTTACCTCAAAACACTTTGGGTTTAAACTTATACAAGGAGAAAATAGTTGAGGAAAAATGTCGTTTATAATTAGCTTAATATATAATAAGTATATCGTGTATGTGGGAATATTAATTATAGTATAACATATAAAGATAATTATTATTTTAATATTGTATATTTTATGTAGGTATACGATTACACATAAGTAGATAAAAAAGTGGTTATCGCCTTTCAATTTTTTAAAAATAGATAGTTTATATAAACACAGAAAACGAGAACATATTTCAATATATTTTGTGTAAACAATTTGATGACAAATTATTCCGTGACTCATGTATTCGTATTATACCTATATAATAATAATAATAATAATAATAATATATTATATTATACGAACTTATTCTGCAACTCTCGCGTTTGAAAATCTTGTCTAAACTTAATCATTTTTTTTTTAATTTTAAAGTAGGAGTCTGTATAGGTTTGGTCGGGTGTGGGTTGTTAGGTCGTCGAGGCGTTGACTAATTCGAAAAACGACAGGATCAAAACGTAGTGTTGTAGCCACGGGTCCACCACGCCTAGGTTTGTATTATTATAAACTGCATTGCACACGGGCCGTCGAAATAAAATTATATTACGCGTTATTTCACTCTGTAGCCGTCGTTCGTCACCGCCGGCAGGAAAATCCGTCGAGAAATTAACACCTGCTTGTCTTTATTGTTTTTATGGGAATAAATACGCAGTTATAAATGCTTATATATATATATATGTATATATTCGATTTACGATGAAAAATATATCTATAAAATATATATTATATTTGTAATGAAATCAGCCAAAGAAACAGCAGGACTAGCGAGAAGCACCGTTCACTGCGCGCGTATAGCGGTACACACTGGGTGTAGTGTTACGACGGTTTAGCGGTTTTAGATGGAAATTACATTTGAATGTGTCAGTTAGTTGTGTGATACATCCTGTATAATATTATCTAAGTACTGTACGATGACGATTCCGTGGTTGTGCGGTGTTTTCTGCGTGAGAGGACGTCCGCCGCCGCCGTATTCTATTGTCATTTTATCTTGAGCACGTGCTGAACATATATAGCATTACAAATTTACAATATAATATGATGACGATGTCCTGTATCTGTATCGCGTGTCAACCCAAAGCATTCGTCAATGCAGCGCATGGCGACGGTAGTACAAGTTTTCTATTATATATCGCAGGTATGTCCCCGACCAGTCTTATCACGATTGCGAATAATAATAATAATAATTATTATTATTGTGTATAGCGTCTGTCGTTTTTTGTCGGTTTTCCTCGACAGTTGCTGCGTGCATCGTCTAAAGTCTAAACGACAGCGCTAAAAGTCAGTTTCTCAAGGGATACGATTGTAACGACTGTGTGCGCGCGCGCGGGTTCGCTAGAATTTATTGATAATAATAAGTACATCTAGACATGTTACTATTATGTTTATTGTTGTAAGACAAAGATAAAAAAAATCATATCGATTATATTTTAGTGTAGTCCTTTGTCTTTTATAGTAGATACTTACAAGGAAAGAGGACCATGTTTGAAAACTTTATTTGGGTAGGTAATGCAATATTTTCGTATAATTTGTTCGGAAAATTGTAATGCTTTAACCGTTGCATTCTAAATAAGTATTTATTTTTTTTTACATTTTTATTTTTTATTTGTATTAGACATTAGCACTAGACTATTTAGGTACCTATTCATTTTATTTGGCTGAATTTCAAGGACGGAAAAAATTATCATTTGGTTTCAAACATTACTGATAAAGAATCGAACTTAGAATTGTTTTCGATATATGGCATATGGTCAATTTCAAAATGTCTTAACAATTATATAGCTTAACATTGTTTTTACCGCACTTGCAGAGATCTGTTTAAATAGTCTATAAAATGTTAAACATTATTTAAAAGAAATACCTTGTTAACTTAAGTGTGATTAAATTTGCAATAGAAAATAAATAAATAAAAAACAGTGAATAAAAAAGTCTACCCCTGTAGGTACCACACATATACGTGCTACACCAGAATTGTTTTTTTATACGATTAAACATCTGATATATTGTATAGTCCACTTCAGTTGCAGTTCATATAATGTTCATTGCGTTCGTCGTATCGATTAATATTGATGTAAAATTGAAAGTCAGAACCATTTATTTTACTTTATACTCGTGGTTTTATTACACATTGGTACTTGAATTATCTTTAAACTCCTACGCAATACGTACACCATAGTGGTAATACCGAAGTAATAGCCTAGGTACTTGATATGTTATAATATGCAGTTGTGCATATATAATGTAAAATAAACTGTATACCTACATACACACGTTTTGCGATATCATAAATATATAAATTGTTTAAAATTTGTATATATTTTTTTTAGATCGTTAAAATATTGTGTAGGGCATAGGATTAGATATATAATGAATGACAATAATATCATATTTGTAAAAAAAAAAATACGTTTTATTGTTTTGATAATAGCCACAAAGTAATAAACATGCTCATTATTTTATGAAAGTAAATAACTTCTTGCATGTTTTATGTGTCACGTTTCTCAGTACAACAACAAAAGAGTATATAATAACATTTAAGGGTAAAATAATTTATGAAATATGTTCCTCATTATTAGCTTAAGTACTAAAATACTTCCTTTATAATAAGTTATAACCCGAGTAATTCCTGTGCGAAATAATTTAATAATGAAATATCATATTTACTATGTAGGACGTGCCACGTAGGTATTATACGTCTTGCGATCTTGAATATTTAAAACCGTTATTCTATAACATAAAATATAAATAAATGATAATCGTAGAAAAAGATTGTGTTTACAATCTAGTCGAGGGTGGATCATATAATTTCGTAGCCAATGCGCAGGAAGATTAATATTTTATGTTGAGGTAATAGAATGAGTTCTATAATACATTTATGATACAACTAACTGCTAAGTTATTTTTATATAGTAGGTAGTATACTGCACTACTATATAGCACCTACCTACATTAGTTTTTATATTTCGAAATTTATTATGTTCTTTGTACAAGTATAAAATAAGTATAAAAACCTTGAAAATATTAATTCTTTTTATCTGGTAGATATTTTATAATTATTATTATATTAAAAAAAAAAAAAAAATAATGTAAAACGGTTTGCCTCAATCCAAAATTATAACAATTGTATGTGTAACGATTGTGTAATAACTAATATGATATAGTAAAAGTTATTTTGCATAAACAATAATATTTGAATATTTGATAATAAAAATAATATGGTATACGTAAAAGTATTTTATAATCCTGGACTCTTGTACAAAATTCTTTGGGTATATACATTTACGGGTTTGAAATAGAATGTGATTTATTATTTGAATAATTAGTAATATATTGATAAATTGTAAAAATGAAAGGACCATTATGTGTGCATAGGGTTTAAAAAAACACTTATTTAAGAGAAAAATCAACAGTTGGATAATATTTTTAGTCAGTCACGTTCATATATTAATACGTTTTGTTTTACAGAGTTTTTTACATAAGTACTGCTATGAAGTCATATATAAATTATTGTTTAAACAATATTATGCAAGTTATAACTATTATGCATGCATTTTGAAGTACACTTGCCTATTTTTTAGTTTCTTGAGTCGTCCTCCCCTCTTTTGACGGATATAACTCACAAGTCCGTGACCGAACTGACAACGACAATTTTTCTATACACACACACACACACACACACACATATATACAAATGATATTCGATCATATTTGGTATGTCTCCCGAACGATGAATCACCGAAAACGATGTATAAGTTACCGCCAACAACCATAAACAATAAAATTTTACAAAGGGAGGCATATTTAGAGGTAAAAGAAATTATATAATTAAGATATTTGACAGTATAAGTAGGAGCGCAGATGTGCACAGAAATGTTTAAATATTTAATTCCATCCACTCTCAACAGGCAAGAAGTTGGTACTTTGTGTAATTTAATGTTATGCGTCTATACCATTATGAGTTTTGTAAAGTTTATAAAAACATTAATTATTTAAAAATATAACCGCGCACATTTAAATTCAGTTTTCAGGGGTAAATTTATCATTTTATTATTAAAATCTTTAAATTGACTACATTATCTTTAAAATGATTGACAATCATTTTAATCGAGTAGATAAAGATGTCCGTCAAACGCGGATTTAAAATGTCTTGTTTATTTTTTTATGTAACCGACTAAAAATACTGATTATCGCGAATGTTTATTGTAAAAACTTGTAAAATATTATTATGTTTTATTTCATTACAGTTCGATGCAAGACTTTTTACTGGTTTCTACCGTTATTACCTATGTTTTCTTATTTTCATTGGCTATAATATTTCGTGTTTCGTTCTAAAATATATAGGTATGGTAATATGTAGGCAGTCTTGTTAGAATACTTTTTAAATGTATTCAGAATATGTATTTAGAAACTTGGTATCAAACACTGTCTTTCAAAAGTATTTGAATATAAATACAAATACATTTTAAAATTATTCAAAATACTTTACGAGTACCTACCTTTTTTGTATTAAAATATATTTGTACGTTTATCACGAATATATACTTAACATTATTAATAAATATTTCAATGAAGTAATTAATGAATACATTCTTTAATTGGTTCAAGAATTTCAGATGTATACAATATTTTTTAAGAACAATTAAAAAAAAAATTATTTAGTGTTTAAAATTATTAACCAAGCATTCGAATGCTTAACAAGAATGTCCGACTGTATGTATAGGTACATTGTACCTAAATGTTTTGAAATTTTCTACTGTGTTATATGGTGACTTCGACTGCTATAGAGATACGCGTAACCTAACCATTTTCAATAATTCATATTATATAGTTGAAGTTGATTGTGTTTAAAAGTCGTCTTGCCGTATAAATGTACGACAGTGATTCGGACCGGCGGTGGCACCAGAAACCGGTAGAAGAAAAACACATAATAATATGATATAATAATATTATGATACTACCGTGAGCAGTCCAAATCCTAATATAAATCGATTGTAGCGTTGTTCAATTTGCCGGTCGTCTAAAAGTCTGATGCTGTTTTCATTCGTTCGTCGGTATAAGTCTGTAACTCGGGCCGTACCTTCCATTGTTTCCGTAGGTACCTGTATAATGTATATAATAATATAAGCCTAACGGGTTTCGACGTGAACATGACGATTTGCTGCAGTTGTGCAGAGTATGTTTATATACATTATATTATATTGGTGTTTCGTAAACATCCAACATTATAGTGGTTCAATAGGTATATTATTTTATCTTGACATATAGTAACATATATGGTGCAAACGAACTGTGAATTAATTAGTCGGCACACCATATTTTGTCATAATTATTTCTGTACCGTATATTATTTACAAAGTCTGGGCCGGGCTTTAGGATTTTCCGCTGAACTGTGCCACTTCCACTTTTCACAAAAGGATCCACATCAATCAAATTAATTGTAAAACTATAGCTGGTTTCTCAGCACCCTTTTCGATCCACATTTCTTCTCCATTAAAAACTGAATTATGTAAAACAAAAAAAAAAAAAATGATTGATATTTGATACTTACTGTAGCTGTGTTTAATATTACATAAATATGAATAATATTCTTATTAATTTTCAAAACTATATTGAGTAAACTTGGTATTCTACAATTCCAACGGGTTTAACAAAAAAAAAGAACGCAAATAAATAAAAAGATAAGTCAAATATGATAAAAAAAAAAAATAGTAAGTAATACCTTATAAAGATTATTGTTATAAAAATGTACACAGTTTGTCTTAAATATTTGAACTGCGTATAAAAACATTGAAATTGAAAAAAAAATGACTGGAAAAATTATAGATAAATTTAAATAATGAATCGCCTAATACCGATTTGACGTATCCGGAAAATTTGATTATCGGTCGTTTTAATATAGTTATTTAAACATTTAAATCAGAAAATACTCTGGGTACGCGGCACCTGTACATAATATAATAATATAGTGTCAATGACACGTGTCCCGTACGACGTTTCGTCGTCGTCACAATAATTTTTTTGTAAATATATTGGAATAAATGCGATTTGTGCGTGTTGCGGGCTTGCACGTGGTGCGCTTACCGCACCGTTACACGCGGCTTATTTCGCGACCACAAACCGACTAAACGTCGACCCTCCCACCACAACCACCCCATATATATATATAGACAACTTTTCCCCGTATATATTATATTATTATACGTCTTGCTCTGGCTTGGCGACAATACGCGATATTTCGTATATACCCAATATATGCATGTAATCATATGTAGGTATATAACGACCATGCAGCCAGACTTTTTTTCCCCGCTCGCCAAAGTGGTCCTATCCACGCCACCATCGGAATTGATTCGTGAATTATTCCTACTCACGTTTCGTTTCGCGCACGAAATAATTTGAATTTCCCGCAGAGTTCGACAGAAACGAAACTGCAGTGCGCCCGTACACTACGACGGCATTGCCGCGCGGTACCTATAAATATATAATATATATATAATACCTTCCCTTTTGGCTTCATATATATATATATATATACGCAGATATGCGATGACAGCGCTGGCGGTCGTGCTCTATCGCTGATCCGCCACCGCTGGAATATATGTGTTCAATATTATAATATACAACGCATTTTGCACGCAGGCATCATGCCCGGGATTCGAAAGCTCATTTTATAATATTTAGATATTTTTAAGTAGATGCATATATGTGCATATAAGAGGGTGTCTCGTCACACCTACCGCATCTCTATCTTCATTCTTCTGCACGATTCGGATGATGTATAAAAAAAACGTAAATGCATACAGCACCGGGTAGGCAAGGCCCACCGAGTTTTTGGATTCCCAAAGTTTGATCACTGCAGCTACAACTGTGGTGCGATTTAATAGTTCGATTCAGTCATATTTTCTACTAATGTTTGTACCGATTTCTCATTACCGTATAAAAATAAAATTATGACCAAACACTTATTATAACAACCGTTCCGAATGCATGTGGTTGTCCCCGGCTCGTCTCTTATGTCCGATTTATTTGTTGATGATTTTTTAAGTCCCTTTATCGTCTACACCGCGGTGTGGGTCACGGCAGTTGCGGCTACAGTGCGGTATTTAATCTAACCGCCTATACACTCTGTTCGGCGGGAGAACGACGCCGTCGAAAATCGGTTCTTCTGTGCTTTCCCACATGCGACACCCTATCACGGGAGAACCTATTTTAACGACAGCGACGCGAGGGGTGTGCAGAATCTGCCTGTTCTCTCGCTGAACAGATGAGGTACCTCTATATGATGGGTATATGTATAACGGCGGCGGAGTAGAAGAATCAAATGCAATAGTACCTGCGGCTGCTGCAGCGCCGCCGTTGTACAATTGTATACCGAGTAGTTTGAACTATTATGTATATATAGATACGACTATTATAATATTGTGCGTAGAAAATGGGACACACGACGTCGTTTACCTATATGTGCGCAGTTCGTATAAACAGTATAATATAATGACGCCGCGGAAAAGAAAACAATCGGGTACATTTCACTGGGTATATTATAATATTGTATTTTCATGATTTTCGTTTTGCACGGGTACGACTGTATAATATACCAGTAGCTACCTACGAACACATTTTTTACCAACGGACGACAATATTCTATAGATAATATTAAGACTTGGACTCAGAATGAGACTAGCCATAACTACCTAGGAAATAGTATAGTAGGATTTCACACCGCCATTTAACCCGTAGAAAACGCGCGATTGTTATCATCGTTTAATAACAATTCATGTTGTTTAATGTATTCAGTATTATATTTTTGTTTTTAAATAGACGTCCGCGATAGTTTTACAGTCGATTGCTGGTAAATTATTTCGACAAATTAACACCGTTTATTCTGTACAATTATCCATTGGTATATTTAAAGTTCTATGTTTTATAATTCACTGCGACGTTCGGTTAAATAATAATAATTGTAATACGTGTGTGCAGGTTTAATGTTTATAATTTCTGTTTCAGGTGAGTTGTTATAATCACATTTCAAATAATAAAGCGATAAAATATAAGACTTATCTCGAGTAAAATAACAAATTGTAAGTACAATTTTTTAATGAAATTATAATGGTGCATGTTAATAAAAGGAAGTGTTTTTTTTTAGTTTGTATAATTTGAAGAGAGAATGTATAATGTATAATGACGATGTACGAGTATATTAAATGCGGTGGTATAATAACTGTCCGACTTATAATTTATGTATGCGTGTAAAAACGATATCGATTTACAATTTTCAGTATTTACTATTTATTTATCTATACATATGTATAGTTTTTGAACCACTGACCACAGTCCTAAACTCAAAATTGACCGAAATAGAGCAAGTTTAAATTGTGTTTTTCTATTTTTCACGTTTTATAAATTACATACATGGTAATTCGTCAAGCACGCTCACAATCTTTTATCCTTTAATAGTTGCATTTATTTAAGTATTTCATTTAAATATAGATATTTTTTAATAACTAAATTTATCACTGAATAAGCTATAAGATAATTTTATGATTTTACAAATTGAACTTCAAAAGTTAATATTTTTGCACGGTTAGAGTTTATTATAAGATGATATTTGCTGATTATTAGATCTCTGATTCTTAATAGCAATAGATGTTGATGTATCTCAATCAACTTGATTAAAAATAAAGACTGTAGATTTGAGATTTTAACGTTGCGAGTACGTTATGATTTTGTAACAATTATAAGTTTGTTACACGACACCTGTGTATATTGTACATAAACTCTAATTATAATTAACTGCTGTGTTTTTCTTCAATGTGCAACCAACCATGTTGCAAATTGAAGAAAAAATGTATATTATTTTACTTCGAAGCTCATATTATATTTATATTTTCATGGTACCAATTGCTTGTATTGTATTGTACATTTATTGCAAATGTCCGAAGAGAATTATCGGTTTAAATAGTAATTATTATAATATAATATAAACTTATTTTAATTTTGAACGTAAAACCTTAAAGATTATTAGAATAATAAAAATAATAATTGCATATTTTTGGCTTTTTAAGTGCTGCATATTTTGAACAATTTAGATGTCGTTAAAATCCGAGCCCTATATAATAAAGTACGATTAGTGCAGTTTTTTTAAAGCTTCGAGTATAGGTAATCTCGGCTAATAATTTCGAAAAGTTTCAAAATCAATTAAAGACAAATTTTGGAAGACTCCATAGTCCACATTATGTCCGGTGGATAGGTTCTTTTCTTTTCGAATTCCAATAGTCTGCCGATAGCGCCTTATCGGACGAGGTCGTACACGGCCTCCCGGAGCTCCGGCCGGGCGACGATGACGGCGGCGTACATATTGTGTAGATAGATTATTTATTATTGTAGAGCGTATCGCTTTGCTGATTTGAGTGTGTCAATTATTACCGTGTCGGTGGTTATTGTCTTTCCCATTTATTTTACGGTTACCGACTGTGTGTGATGTTGCTCACGTGTACAAATCACGATTTAATATACTAAAATTATGTTATCCCGCGATACTACGCACGTATCTGAATGAATCGAATGTGGGTGGTCACAGGTATCCGGTTATGAGTTTGTTATAAATTTATAATATACTTTCGCCCTGATCGAGGACTGACGTTTAAAATAATTGTTTTTACTCATTGTTCGCGACGAAATTACAATCAAAGCGTGTTTTTCTTAAACGAATATGTATATATCTACAATAAACGTCGCGGAATATAATTAAAGCGTTGTTACTGAGTTATTGTTTGCTTATGGTTGATTATATTTACGTCTGCAGTTATTATTGTAATATTTATTTAGATTCACAGCGCGCGTTGTGGAATACGAAAATACATGATATTATTATACATGGTTTAATTTTTTTCCCATAAAATAACGCTATAGAACGTCATTAATAATAATATGTTAAGACGTAGGTAATTTACGTCTGTCTGATTTCTCGATAATTGTATGTGAAACTGAGCGCATTTTAGATTTATGATCCGTTTTTATACTTATACCGTATATTTATTTATTTATATGCAGATTAAAATATAAATATAATGAGTCAGTAGTTTACACTTTGAAAACTCCATGTCAGTATGTAAAAGGTACTTTATTCAGATTTTGAAAGAAATATTATAATTTATTTATTTTTGCTAAGATATTGAATCATATCTATAGCAATATATTTCTTAAGAGGGCGTCACTCCCGCATCTGTTGTCACCGTCGTACGACATATGTACCAAATTCGCGTTCGGCGGCTGATCTAACTTTATGTTGTTTCAAACCGTCATCAGACTTCAAGGTAAGAACACATTATCCGTGTTTGAATGATTGGTTTTTACAGTTTTAATTTTTAAGGGAGCATTGTAATATTGCACGAACTCATCGTAAAAACACGAATTACGACGATATAATCATTATGTTCTTAGCTTCAATTCAGAAATTTATTAAAATTTTAGAGGGGCTTACATTTCTAATGTCAATGTGAGTGGAAGGACTTCGATCACACACAACTATAAAGCTGTCTGTTTGGGGGGACTTATAGGATATTTGGAGGAAGGTTAAGCCCCTCTCTAAGCTCCCAATTTCGCCTATGCAAAAAGTTTGATAACAGATCAATTTGCTAAAAAGACGATTATGTACCTGCCATGCGTAGTACGTGTTTAGATGGAGACAACACACGTAGCGTTTTCTTAAAATAGTAATTAATTGATTTTGTATGATTTTTGCGAATTGTGATTTTTATCTAATTCTACGTATATAATATATAAACCTTATTGTTCAAGAATTGATGTGTTTAATTCAACAGT
>JACXSJ010000169.1:0-80551 GCA_014851325.1 Pentalonia nigronervosa | reverse complement strand
GTGTTAAAGGTTTTCAATTTATATTGGCGTCTAATTAATATCGCCTACAAACAATAAATGCAGGTATGTAATTACTATTTAGTAATTTAGTATATTATATACCAAATTCGGACTTTAGATATTATCAAAAAGAAATCGCGGTGTAAACATTAGGTACAATATTAATTGACGAATTGGTAATACGTATTTATGCCTACCGCATTGATTTTATAATAAATACATTTATTCGCAATTTAAAATAATTATTCGGCTGTGTTGTAGAACTATTATAATAGGTATATTGAGTGGCGTGTTCGAGAACATAATATTTATAGTCATTCAGCTTATATAAATGCAATATTGTGCGGTGTTTCGGAATTTTGAATTAGGTTGTTTAAATCAGTGCCCCGTAATGGTTGTACGTGTATTCTCTAAATAATCTAAAAAAGAAACAGATAAATATTTTAAACGGGACGATCGGTCTGTCGTGATGTATACGACGTGTACGACCGATTATACATTCATCGCGTGTCTGATGCGCGGCAAATAATGCACACTGTATAGTTTTCCCCCAGAATTCTCGGATTAATGATTATTGTTCGTTCCCGAAAAAAACCTAGGTATGTTTAAATATCGAAAAATATTCAAATATGTGACAAAGCGCGCGCATACTTATACTACATAATAATAAATACAGTTACGATTGAAATTTGAAACAATACGATAGTTTACGACGACGACTATTTTTTTTATAATAATATTCCAAACGATATTATTATTATGACTCGTAAAAGAGGAGCGGCCTCTGCTGTAGCAGCATAATGCAATGCGTCTACAGGAATTCGAGTTCGGATCGAGAAAACTCTAAACGCTTTTGAATAATTCATCAACCACTATTATTGAAATATAATGATATTATTTCTGGCATCCACGCATATTCTACAAGAGTCCGTGGCGGTTTTTCTATGGACCTCGAATCAAGGGGTGCTGCGCGCACACGGTTGTTGTTATTAAAAACTGAACGAACAGATGCGACAACTTCTGCCGAGACATTTGTGTGCGATAATTAATTGCCAAAGCTGTGTTGTAACGTGCGGAAATTAATTTCTATTTAAATAATGATTTCGGAACGAGGGAGTCGCGCGACGAATGCTCTCGGAGTTGTATTCTCGACGTAATTTACGCGCACGTAAAAATAGAAATAATTAGATTTATCCGCGAGCGCGCGCCCGTGTGTGTATAGGAGAAAAAAGGGAATTGTTTACAATTCAAAATGGCTGAAAGCCAAGAGGCATAAAGTCTTCCTATTGTGTTTACGGCAGACAAAAAGCCGTATCCTTTATATATTCATGTATATATTATATTCCTGTAACACAACCGCGAGCTTCAACAGATGTGAAGTCTCGCAGTTCGAGTAAGCATTAAAAGATGTTATCATTTTTAAAACCGAGGAACGTGAAATTTGCGTAATGTGAATCAATGTTTCTTAAATCGGAAAACAGCCGACTAGGAATTTAAATGTATTAAATAGGTGTAAAATAAACTGATAAGTAACGAGGGTCTATAATATTTGATTCTACGACCATTTAATAATTATTAATATTATATTATGATACTTCAATATTTTAAAAACATTATTTTGCTTATAATGATGTTAAATAAATATGTATTGTATAATATACAATATATAATATACAATGTATATTATATATTTTCCATATACGAATTGACAAAATGAATAACGACGTTTACCAAATTTATTAGTTTTTGGTTAGGTAATAAATTAGAAAAATGTTTTGTAAATAAAAATGTTATGACTTAATATAAGTATATTCTGCTCTCAGGACTTTCAGAAATTAAACTGTATTCATATTATAGCAACTACTTTAAATCTACGATTTTTCTAGTTAGAAAATTTAATATGTGCTGAATGTTGATATTATCTACAGATAGATAACATTTTTGTTTATCACTATATTGCAGGTAATTTTTTTTCATGATTTTTCAATTTTACATGGTTAGTATAGGTATTTTAAATGTTTCGAAGTCTTTCAGTAATACAATTTTTCAAAGTTCATAAAAATCATGCTACCGAAGAATCGCGTTGTTTTTATTTTATTTTTAATTTAACTCGTATGTTTTATGCATCCTTTTAAAAACATTTGTTCTTTTGTTTAATGCACCTATTATTGGTTTACATTTTTTTAGATAAAGATAATTCATTTTCAGTCGAACATCCCACGAATGTCTTTTGTTTATTGGCTATTCTGATCATTTCTATAAACATTATTTTCTGTTGTCTGGGCTCTTGGATTTACACCACATATTGTGTTCCAAAAGTAAATCACAGTTATTGTTTGAATGAAAAAAAAGCTTGTCATGTTTATATTTTCTTGTAGTAAATTTTGATTAAATTTCAATGCCTTTTTTAACTCTACATCATTTATGTATTACTGTTTATAGTAAATATTTTTGTAGCAGTAAGTCAAACAATAGAAATATACTAGAAATATAATAATATATTATACTTATATATTCATTACAACTTCAAATGTCCAGTAAATTAGTATACTATATGTCTAATTTTTGTTTTGTTTTTATTTTTTCTAAAACTCTATTAAATTATGATCAAAAAAAATCATAGAAGAATATGAATCGCAATTATTTTTTAACTATATTATACACATATTTTAATAGTGAATTATAGAAATATTTACAAATCTATGAAACAAATAATGTCACATTAGCTAGACGATGAAATACATTTGTAGTTTATAAATTTTACTTACAGTTATAAATTACAATTCTGAACAAAATAATATTAATTTGTTTAAATTAAATAATAATTATACTCGCTTAATTTTTAAGAATGTATTAATTTTACAATATTTTTAATATAATTAATATTTAGTGTATTAAACCATCATCAATAACATCTTACTCTTATTTTGTCTGTTCACTGTTCGTATGCTTTTGTTTATTTGTTAATAGCGGTAGGCAATAGTACAGCTATTATAGTTTTTTATTAGCTCATTATTTTTTTTAAAACACAATTATTTTTAAAATTAGAACAATGACAATATTTATTATAATATTTTCCTTGGTTTTAAATGTACACAATACATCTATAGTTATGAGGGAGATGTGGGTAGGGGGTATGGAGGAACTTCTATTGTTTATTTCTTGAATTAAACTATACTACCTACCAATTTTTTTTCTTTTTAATTAAGAATTTTTTAACTATTATTATTATTGTTATAGGTAATCAAATTTTAAATTGAAATATGGAAACCTTAAGTCTTACCTTAGGACACGAAGACCTTATATTTGGCATACGTTTCGCCTATAGTAACGGTGTGTTGTGATACTACACATTATTGATAGCAATACCAAATCATCACTTTGAAAAAACAATTCCAAGCCATACCTTGTCGTCATTCAAAAAAAAAAAAAATTATTTTTTGCGCTCAGACATTTAGAAACGATGAGTATAATTTAAGTATACCTACCTTTTAGAATAACATTATTCATACCTACTCGATTTCTGATTCTTACTATGTGGTATACAAAATCACTTTATCGCCCGGTCTATCGATGAGGGTGTTTCAGAAATAATATAATGCGTTGTATACTTAAAAGATTTTGAAGAAGAAATTATGTCAGTGGGCGTGTTTTTACTTACAAAATTTTTCTTTGAATACCATCATTTACCATTGTTTTTAAATCAACAATTACAACATTTTGTTACTAACTCGAAATATTAACTCTAAATTATCGGTTCAATAAAGTGCATGTATTTATCTATTTATATTTTTATGTATTTGAATCATTAGGATTCAGATTCATCGATAGGCTTAAAATCTGACTGTATATCTGGGGACCACTATAAACATTTCGCATACATAGTCCAGATATATTCATCTATCCTGCTCGGACATGCAATAACGGCGAGAAGAAATTAGTGAAGAATAATAATTTAATTGTTCAGATTATTTTAAATTCGTTTTCCTATCAATGCAATGTTGTTTTAGCGATTTGAAAGAAACGATTGTGTTTTATTCGATTTCCATTTTCTCTCTATACAGTTGCTATATAGTTATAATATTATATTAGTCGTCGATCGCTGATAAATCGCGTCTGAAACCGTTTAACCGTTAATTTTCATGTTTTAATTTTGAATCTTTATAATAATGCCATATATATAACTGATATATAATAATATTATTGTATATCATATTATTTTATTGTAATAATATTATAGTTGTTTTTGAGGTTATTGGCGTTTTGGATTTTCGTCGTTCATTATAAAGAGTGATTTACTAAGCATGCTTACCGCTTTTTTTCTTCAATAATGCAGTTATTCAAAATTTGATTTTTGAATATACCATATTTTCAAACTCTAGCTTTTTTGTACTTCTTAAGGAGTATCCTGTGGAAATCTAAACTTGAGTTCTTTAAGTGAGAACTTCCCATTTCTGCTGTAAATTATTTAGTGAATATTTTTTCTGAAAATGTTGATATATCAAAATAAAAAAAATGTAGGTACGAATAATTTTGTGTACTGATAGGACAAAAGGTCCATGATAATGGGTTTTTAAGATATGGATACTTTGGTGATTTGATAATTTTAGTGATTAGTATTAATCCATCAATTTAAATAAATTGTAAAAATTGTCCAAGGTATAATAAACACTAGATCCAATATTATTATTTTATATATTTTTGAAAACCATTTTTAAGAATTATTACAAATATTTTCATAACTTAAAAACTGTTTACTCGAATTTTGAATTCGGTACATCAAAATTTCTAAAAATATTATCCACTAAAAAATACAGTAAAAAAGTGGGGTTCTCGTTTGAAAAACAAAAATTTGTATAACCGCACGGGACTAATACACTCCTCGAGTAGAAAAAAAAACTTAAAAAGATTAAAAAATGGTCTTTGAGTATATATAACATATTAAAAAAATTCCCAAATCAAAATTTGTATAGAGATCAGTTGTTAATGAAAAAAATTTTGGAGAGTGGGTGATCACGCTCGACGAATCATTTCGTATACAGCGGTATATAATATAATAATTTACGAATCCTATTCAGGATTGATATAATAATATGATGGTGAACGGTATCGTTTGTACACAGGTGAAATATTTTATCCGTCTGCCGCATTATATTTTATATGTAATATATATATATAGTACGCTACTTACCGTACCGTACTGCAGTCTCGCGGTCTACATATATAATTGTGTGCACGGCAGGTGAATAAATACCTGTAATTAGCTCCGACCACACAATTTTCAACTTATACATGTGTAGGTGTATATATATGCTATATATTATGTACAATGCGCAATTAGCATCTGTTTGCATTATTTGTACATCGTGGTGTTACATTTTAATATTGTATATTATATTATTATCTAGGTATATATGTTATTCGTCGACACGTGCCGTGCCGGCGTTGCTGGAAAAAATAACGTATAGTTCCTTTCGATTATTCAAATGTTCACACAACTCAACTGTAATTAATATATTTTAATATATTATATTCGCTGGCTTCGCTTTCGTCCAATTACGTCATATTATATACCTACATATACGTACAACGTGTTTCGCGCCGAAGCATATAACGATTTCAACCGTAGATTACCGTAAACTTAATGAACATGAAATTTATTCGTCCAAATCAGTCGGGTTTTGTTGTTAACAGGTACTGCTTTTACTATATGTGTTGCATTTATAATAAATTTTGTAAACATAATATATACAATACATATAGTCACGCGTTTGAGTAAATCGACGGTTTGGTGAAAACACACACCTACCTACATTATATATAGATCGTTTTCGACCCGAAATACGCGCCTTAAAATATTAAGTAAGCAGGTGTTTAATAATTATCTCTGTTTTAGGTTTCTAAACATGAGTTTAGAACATCTACTTACATCCCCGTTGTGTCCGTCCGTTAGTTACCGCGCATTACTATATTATTTATAGTTACGATTGTAGTTAGTATTGGGATTTTATAACATAATCGGTATTCTATTCAAAGTAAATTCATACTAGCCAATATTAAAAAGGACTGGCAAATGGGGTGCCGCCCTGCTGTACAGTAAGTTACTGCAGTGTTATACTAGATGTGTTAAATTTGAATTCAATGATATAAAACCATTGTACACGAAGAACGATTCTGAGCGGAGTCTGCCTAGATTGCTATAAGTATATTTTTTGATGTGGTTATTTACTTTACTATTAGTGATATACATACAGTAGGTTAAATTGACTTCTGACAAAAAAATTGCATTTAAAATGTCGTGTGTATAAAATAAAATAATATACTTTAAAAGTTTCAAGTAGTTCATCATTTTTAAACTACAAAATAATTTCTAAATTTTTGTGATGTTGACGTATTTTGTGGAAATTTTAACTTTAGACTCTTAAAATAACTTTTATGGACTTGATCTCAATTTTTTTTTAATTTTCACTGATACACAAGTTATGAAGAGCCTCGTATTAAATGTTCAAGTTTTTTGACGGAGTGAAACATTTTTTATTGACAATAATAATAAAAAAAAATACCAATTCGTTTACGACGACTAATCTCACGTACAATAGCATTGAGTGTATGTATTAAGACCGTCCAGGAAAAGACGGATATTTAGAAATTCTTGACCGCACATTATATTGAATTTATTATTTAGAGAAGTCGAAAGTGTTCGCAAACGCATCGAACCGTGTGCGTCGGTCGGACACGGTTGGAAGTTTCCAGACGAAAGCACGTCGGAGGTTCTTAAACACGCGATATTTTCTTATCATATGTTATACATACTTGTATAAATATAATGTTTATATTTATATATATATATATATATATATATAGCTAAGTGTAATTTATTGTAAATACCCTAATTATATGTAATATAACTATATATTACTGTTATTCCATTCAGTCTTAAAGTATTAATGACGACTTAATTGTTTTTATATACCACATACATTATATATAGTTTTAATATCTTTTGTAATATTATATTATTCGTTCGTTTTGATTCCATCAAACAATTGTACATATATATATATATATATATATACAATAATATATTATATACCGAAGAAATATAAGAACATTATATATGCTCATAAGTATGTTTAGAGTACAACGGATATATATACACTTAGCATGTAAATTGTAAATGTATTGCTTAAGTATAAGTATGTACCGCGTAATCGATGTAACATAATAATCCTATAAATGCGTACTGAAACAGTTGTATCGCGTTCACTTTATTGTATGCTTTAAACGATTGTATATAACAAAAAAAAAAAACACCGGGAAAACGCATATCGTTTTATAATTATTTTAATATGCGTTTATATTGTATTTTAACTAAAATAAAATATAATTTCGACCGCTCCACTATAGTTGTATACACATATTGTGTGAAGCTCGATTTAATCGCGCATGTAGGAGGATGATGATTATCTGAATTTGTTTTAATTTTCCGATTGCTTTATGGCCCGTGTCCTCCGATTTCACCCCGCAAACACATCATTTCCGTCTTCCGCTAATTCCACGTATGGAAGACGGCGACGTTTAAATCGGCCACGAACGTCGTCGTACAAACCTTATTAAATATAATTATTGATATTCCCAGTTTTATCGACATCATATTACGCGTATATGATTATATTGTTATTGTCGAGGTTCTCGCGACGACCGGACGATACCCACCAACGCCGCCAAACTGAACACGCGTGTCTGATCGCCAAATTGGTGTTCGTGTGATTTCAGAAGAAACCGGTCGTCGCCAGCGGTATCTGATTCTGCGATGTGGTCGTCGTCCCGGATCGGTCGTCAAGTGGCCTCGGCGTTCGTATGCGGCCGTCACCCGCAGCTCCTTCACTGGCAGCACCAACTCCAGTGCCAACAGCATCGCCGACGGTATTCCTCGACGGCGGACGTCGCGGTGGCTGCGCCGTTGCGGAGCACCAAGAAAAAATCCGACCGGAGGCCGCCAAAGCACCTGGTGGACGAGAAGGTGGTCTGTGCGTCTGGTGGCCGGGGCGGCGACGGGCGCGTGTCGTTCATGAAGCTGTTCGGCAACGAGAACGCAGGCCCGGACGGCGGCGACGGCGGTAACGGCGGCCACGTAGTGTTCCGGGCGGCCGAGAACGTGACCGGGCTGGGGCACGTGGCCGTCGAGCTGAGAGCGGCCGCCGGCGAGCGGGGCTACAACAAGGACTGCCACGGCAAGTGCGCCGATCACGAGTACGTGGACGTGCCGGTTGGCACCGTTGTCAAGGACAGCGCCGGCCGCGTGGTCGGAGACCTGGGCCGGCCGGGCATGATGTTCGTGGCGGCCAGGGGCGGGGCGGGCGGCCACGGGAACCGGTACTTCGCTACGGACACGGAGCAGGCGCCCGAGGTGGCTGAACTGGGGGGCGCGGGCGAAGTACTCCGGTACACGCTGGAGCTGAGCAGCATCGCCGATTTCGGGCTGCTGGGATTCCCCAACGCGGGCAAGAGCACGCTGCTCCGGGCCGTCACCCGGGCCCGGCCCAAGGTGGCCCCGTACCCGTTCACCACGCTCCAGCCGCACGTGGGCGTGGTCCGGTACGACGACCACGAGTCGGTGGCCGTGGCCGACCTGCCCGGCCTCATCGAGGACTCGCATCGGGACCGCGGCCTGGGCGTGTCGTTCCTGCGGCACGTGCAGCGGTGCACCGCGCTGCTGCTGGTCGTCGACCTGTCGACGCCCGAGCCGTGGACGTACGTGGACGTGCTCCGACACGAGGTCCGGTGCTTCTCGGCCACGGTGCTCGACCGGCCGCAGCTGATCGTCGCCAACAAGGTGGACACGGACGGCGCACGGGACAACCTGGCCGAGCTCAGGCGCCGGTTGCCCGGCGACGAGATCGTCGAGATATCCGCCAAGCACGGCGTCAACTTGGAGCGCCTGCTGAAGCACATGAGACGAGTGTACGACCACCAACGGCGCAAATCTGCGGAAGCGGACGCCGCCGCCGCCGCCGCCGACTTTGACTAGGGGCTCTCTAGTGTAATGCCCTATTAATGTTATATACTAGTTTTATAGGTCGCGGTAGAATGATTTTTGTGTTACGTATATTTAATGTGCTCCAAAACACGTGTACGCTTAATAATAAAACGATGACTATATTGTACTCACAGCACAATGTTGTTTTTATTTCACCAATAGATAAACTACCTACTATTTTTACACATTGGGGAGGGGCCCTCACGCGACTTGTCTTTTTGCCGAACAACGTGACCTACTGAAAAAGCCTCGCGTAGAGGGATCCGGTCTTAAACATATTTTTTTTGTTTGTTTGAAAGAGCAACACTTTTTGCAGAGGACACATTGGACTCGGATTTTCAACATTCTATTTCGAAACCGCAATATAACGCGATTTTGAATACGACCAATTTTCACAAGCTTTTTTTTTTTTAATTATTTTTGTCTTAAGCCACAAAGCCAAAAATCAAATATCAATGCGCCCTGTAAAATTTGTCTTCTTTCGAACAAAAAAAAAAAACTTATTAAATCTGCGAGTCCCGAGAGTTTTAACTGTAAGCCGCGTTTCGAGCAAAAAAAAAAAAAAATCAAGAGTTTCATTTTCGGTCGGCGTGGTGTAACCACTCCCGAGTTCGAATTTAGCATCCATTGTTTTTTTTTTTTTTACGTCCAACCGTTATTATTTTAGTGAAATACCATCAGTTTTACGTTGTCAAATTATGAAATATTTATCGAAAAAAAAAAAAATGAAAACTATTTTGGCCATAAGCCGTGACATTAATTTGTTTTAAATTGTTCTATGTAACTAAAATCGTTAGACGATTTAGCGTTAAGACAACATTAGGCAGAAGTGGACGGCTTACGAGCTATTTTTTAACCAATGGATCACATCAATAAGAAGCACTGTGCAGATGTGGTGGACTGTTTTATTTCTGGTGAACCCTCGCGAGTTTTATGTTAACGTTTTATTGACCAGATATCTACATTTAATTTAATAAAAATAGACATAAATGTGTCCAATGTATGTATTTTGTTTTTTATTATTTGTACGAAGTGTATTAAAATGTGTATAAAAAGTTTAAAAGTAATGATTATTGCAGGCTTGTAATTATTATAAGATCGTGTAGTTTTGGTAGTTTTGGGTGTGGGGGCGGCTTTACAACCCCCCCTCCCCATCCACGATTCTATGAGGCATTTGCAATTTGATCACGTCTTGGGAGTCTAGTTGTTGCATTTATGCTCACATTATATTCATCATTGACGACCAACACAATAATGCCATGGGCGGCGGCGACGGAATTGCATATTGCCTAAATATTGCCCCTTAACAAAGGGCCCTGAAGCCGTCTCTCCGCAGAGCCCGTATAGCTTTTTTTATCGATCGATTTCGCTTCGACGACAAGTGTTACAATTTTAATTTTTTTTTTTTTGATGTTTTGTCAGTATATTGCTTCCGTTCCGATAGGATTTCGTCGAGATAAATTATTTTTAGAGCGATTATTATTTTATTTAGCGCGTTTATTGAATCGTACATATGTATTTTTACGTCTCGACTGCTATTTCACTGGGCTTGGACATGGATTTCGAAGGCTTATTGTATAGTGCGCTTAGTGAGCCGCTGTGGATTATGGCCAATGTTGTTTGTCTTGGTTTGAGGTATTTTGAACTCTGCTTCTCGGATGACAGTGGCTTCGGTGGCATAGTAGATATGGTGGTCGGAGTTTTTTTGTTGCTGCGGTTTTTGTGGTGCGACAGCTATTCCCACGTCGTCGGGTTTTGATGCGTTGATGTAACTATATTTCTGCATATGTCCGGGGCTGTGTTTTCAAAGACATTCTTTAAAAATTTATTCTGAACGATTAGTTATTTACGTGTAATAACTACTTTTCGAGTTTCTATTTATAACTATATTCAATAAAATAACTTCGTTCTATGTTATTGCTCGGTGTACTATATAGTTTTTTTGTTTATTGACGTCTGTTTTCCTTGCACGACTTGTGCGGAGCTGGTTAGTTTCACATCGAGAAAAATTTAGTAAGATATTCAATCGAATCGTCCCAGTGGCGCCAAACTACAAAAAATCACTATGGCGAGTATCAAATTTTAATACTACCTACCCACCTACCAATTGTTTATTATAAAATCGATATCTTCCTTACTTATTTTCAGCATCTAGAGTTTATAACCTAACCTATAACCTACACATGGGTTATGGGTACCAAGCTATGTGACATCCATTCACCGCATATAATTCATTATACGGTGATTATCGTTATTATACCATTCATTTTAGTAATTAATATAAATTTATTAATATTTATAATTGATAAAAATGATCTAAGTGTAATGAACACTAAATCCGATATTACATATATTTTAAATTTTTGTAATTTTTAAAGATTCTTATTCCTTAGTATAAATATTTTAATAACTGAAAAACTACTCAATGGTATTTTGAATTAAGAACATCAACAATTTTAAAACAAAAAAAAAAAATATACACTAAATAATTTATAGTGAAAAAAATGGGTTTTCACTTCAAAAACAGAAGTTATATCGCCACAGGAGACTCCTTAAGTAGTATGAAAAAAACTCAAGAATATTAAAATGTATGATTTTTAAAGTGTATTTAAAAATTCCGAAAATCAGAATTTGAAGAAATTTATTATAAACGAAAAATGGGGGTGAGCATGCTTGGTGAATTACCCAGTATGTCAGTCGTCATATTTGGGTGTAAGGATCGGCGCCACCGAATCGTCCTAATATTGTTTTATTTTATTAGTATACGCCAATATGAGATGTGTAATAATTTAATTGGATTTGTGTGAACATTTTCGCTTTTGCGCTATATTAATGAGGATGAAGCGAACACTTTAATTATCGTAATTACAACCATTTCTTAAACGACCAACAATAGCACTGACACGGTATCACTTGTTAATTCATTTGAGTATAAGTATTTCAATAATATATTTAAGATTTAAAAACAATTTTTCCCAAAATGATTATTAAAATTGCCTATATCAAACCCCTTTAGAAGTGGACGATATGTTACGTGGAAACTGTAAATATAATATTATATTATTTTTATTTTATTTGGTAAAAAGATTTAACTACAGAGGATTTTAGCCTACATTCACTTAATATTTAAAGAAAAAATAGTATTAATAAACATTATAATGTCTTAATATAAATATTGACATGTTTTGGAAAATTTACAATTTGAGGCTTATAGGTTTATATTGTGAAAAAATGTACCATTGTGCAACAGTGTTCATTTCATATTGAAGGATTGGTTGAAGTGTGAGAGGATTATTGAGGATTTTTCAGGCTTCGGTTTGTTTTGGGGCAGTTTATGAATATTATTGTTATAGTGTTGTTAAATATATGTTCTATTGTTCTAAAAGTTTCATCACAAGCATCGCACACTGCGGTAACGGTTAATTTCTGATGTGGTAAGCTCGGGTTAAAATCTAACCGTTAGATGAATGTGGCCTGTTTTAGCTCGAATAATTATTACTTCCTTTCTTCTCCTCGGGAGGGTGATTTAATTTTTTTGTGTACAATTCTAAATTTTTCAGCTTGTCGGAGAGAAGAATAGGTTTAGCCAATACATATTTCTGCCGTTCTTCCATTATTCTGCGATGGATAATGTTGAAGGGTTGAGAGGAGGTTGATAAATTTATTTTTGTGGTGAGCCGACGAGATGCGCAATGGCTTCGTAGGCTATTGTGTGTGCTTTCTCATTTTCGGGTATCCCAACGGGCGAGGAGACCCACACGAAACATATATTTATCACACATTTATTTCAGATAATATTATATGAATATCAAAGTATTAAACAGCCATTAAAATTTTGGTTTTTCTTCCGCCTGCTGCAGTCGCTGCCGCCACACATCGTCGTATTTCATTCGTAATGCAGTCTTTCTAAAAACGTGTCGGATCAATAACTCACGTGTAGGACCAATTATGCAACGGCACCGTATATCTGTATATTGTATAACAATATATTTTAATATGTATACCACGAGTTGCACAACGATCAAAACATTGCGGTATGGGTACAAAGGTCACGGCGTATAGGTAAAAAATTTGAAAATAACGAAAAATGACCAACACCTATATTATATAGTATAGGATAACACAATAATAAATCACACGGAATCGCATAAATCACTCGAGGAAATAAGGCACTCAACCGCCGCACACGAGTACTGCTCAGCTGCATATACAGGTAATATACATCCTACAGGGTGATTCACCAAGCATGTTCATCCCCAATTTAATAATGAATTTATCTGAATTTTGATTTTCGGAATTTTCAAATATACTCGAAGACCACATTTTGAGATTTTGAGAATTTTCGTGCTGGATGATTTCCTGTGGCGATACAAACTTCTGTTTTTCATAAACGAGCACTGCCTTTCTTTACTATAAATTATTCAGTGTATAATTTTTTTTTGAAATTTTTGATGTATTTAATTGAAAAGTAGTTTTTCAGTTATTAAAATGTTTATTGACTAAGGATTTAAGTCCTTAAAAAACGGTATTACAAAAATATGAATTATAATATGTGTACCTTGTATATTGGATTTAGTATTTATTATACGTAGACCGTTTTTATGGTTTATAAATATTGATAAATTATTGTCTATTATTAAAATGTTCAAATTTCCATAGTTTTCATGGCTAATATCTTCCAGATCCATTATCACGCGGACTTATATATTATCCTTAGTATTACACAAAGTTAAATAACTGAAATCATTCGTTCGAATTTTGATTTTGATACGTCAAATTTTTCAGAAAAATCGTCCGTTTAATAATTTACTGCTGCGGAATGAGGAAGAGGGTTATTCGAAAAACAGAAGTTTGTATCTCCACGGGACACTCCTTATAGTAGTATAACAAAAAGTCTCAAGAATTTGAAAATACGCGGTCTTCAAAAGTGTATTTGAAAGTTTCGAAAATTTCAAGAATTTGAAAAAAATGATCATTAAATGAAAAATCGGAGGTGAGCATGCTTGGTGAATCACCTTGTATATTATATACTTAGAGTCGATGAGCGGTAACCGTGGTATGCATATGGTATATGTGTATATTTTAATATACGTATTATGCTAATGAAGACCGCCGATACTCGCGCCACCAAAGAGAGAGTTCGCGACTCGGGCGGTGATATATAACATGTGCGTTATTACATGCGAATATAAATCTTCGAGATTTGATTGTTTAATCGACGAGTCGTGACCGACCAACCGACGTAGGAAAGGTGGTCGTCGTTGTCGTGCACCGTGTATCAATTATTGCGGGGGATGAAATGGCGGAAGAGTCGTTTCGAAACGTATTTGCCGAAAAAACACATGGGCACATTAAGATTAATTATAATATAGGTGTCTCCTATACTCCCTCCTCATTTGTCAGTTTGGCACTTATTCGGTATGATATTGTTTAAAATACGCAGTACGGTACCTACTCAATATAATTCCACTACAACGGAAATCTATGAATCATAAGTATGGTCTTATGGTTTATTATTATGTTGATATTTATTTTAATATTATTTTAATCGAATGCAATACAATATGATGGCAACCGTTTATAAACATAGCGTTGTATAAAATCGGTTAGAAAAACCAATTCTTTTGTCCAGCTTAATAAAAAATTCGTGTTAAAATTTGGACCTTTTATTATATATTATCCTTTTATTGTACGGATTAATGTTTCTCAAAACTGTTTGTTATGTGGTCCCCCGAAATTACGTATTATATGGCCCCTCGAGATGTAGATTTTTTATATATTCAATAATATGTAATGGTTAAAGTGATGGGGTGGGGTAGTTTGTCCTCACAACTGTTGTTTTAGATGCATCAAAATTCTTAAAAAAAATATCTGCTGAATAATTTAAAGTGAAAAATGGGGGAGGGGTTCTTGTTTGAAAATCAGAAATCTGTACTGAAACAGGATTATTCTCAAGCGTGGTACAAAAAATCTCGAGAATTCGGTAATATGATGGTCAACGACAAATACACACATGTTGTATATATGCGCGCGTGTATATATTTATGTATGGGTGTATGTACGTATGTATGTATGTATGTATGTATGTATGTATGTATGTATGCAGGGCCGGATCTTAACTTTTTAACACCCGTGGAAAATTAAAAATATACGCCCTATTCAGGAAATTTCAGGGAAATGACCAGAATTAGTATTATTTTTTTTTATGAAAAATCAAGCACGAAAATTATACGCCCGGGGATAAATCCCCGACTTCCCCCCCCCTAGATCCGGCCCTGTATGTATGTATGTGTGTGCATATATATGTATGTACGTATGTGGTATGTACACGGGGCTGCATACATGACATATAAATATGTTGACTCGGGGTAATACGATTGTGTGACCGATTCGGTTCTCACGCTTCTGGTCTACGTGACCGAGATGGCTGGGTCAGCATATCCTGAAGGCCCCGTACGGATCGTTCCACCGGTCGGTGGTAAGTAGTCGAGTCCGGTCAAAAGATTGAGCAACACCAGCGTTATTCAGCAGAGCATCCTTTAAGTTTTATAACAGAGCCTCTTGTAGTTTTTAATCGGATTCTCTAGTAATAACCACGTTCTTGATTATTATATTACACATTCATTTCTTTAGTGTTTTGTCTAATAAATCAGTAAGCATATATTAAAATCAAACTCCGTGTTATTTCATTTGATACCAATACTTAAAGTTAGAACACCATACGGCGGCGGACTACACTTCACACATCTTATTCGCATCTCTTCTAACGATAACAAATTTAGAAATTTTGGAGATCGGAAGACTTAGATTTGACATTTGTTTTACTTTCAAGCTATTGAACAGTATTATAATTGCTCTGAATTATTATTTAAATCTAACTTTAC
Source organism: Pentalonia nigronervosa (assembly GCA_014851325.1). Lineage (NCBI taxonomy): Eukaryota > Metazoa > Arthropoda > Insecta > Hemiptera > Aphididae > Pentalonia > Pentalonia nigronervosa. The sequence goes on along the minus strand of JACXSJ010000169.1, from coordinate 64,627 downwards.
GGTTCCAGGTTGTCGAAATAGGAAATCTAATACTTTTTACGTGTCATTTCATCGTTCAAACTACTTTCAAAACGCTCCGATAGTTAGTTTAATGGGTCAAGTGAATATGCTAAATATTCACTTATTTTGTAAAAATAATATTTCACTTTTTAATATAATATATTTTGATAATGTCATAAATAACTTATGATTGTATCGTATCTACAATCAGCTACTATACTATATATTACTTTTTTGTTAATTTGTTTTTATTTACAGAAACGATTTTTGTACTATATTTTTTTCTCGGGTATTGCTCCTTTAAATAAATAAATAATAATAATAATGATCGGTCCGAGTGTATTTAAAAAGCCAAAAATCAGACTTGAATACACGCATATAATATTTAAGCATATTATACAATAGCGTAGGGTGAACATGATTAAAAAAAAATCACCTACTCCACGGCTGCAATGCGTATTGTATATGCATTGAGTTTAGGTGCGGTTGTTTGAAAAATAATAATAAAATACGCTTAATTACGTAACCCAGCGGGGATTATAAACTTTCGGCTTTTTTTTTATTCCGTTATTTAATGTTTATTAAATCATTCGCAAAACCTGCGGCCGTCTCCTCCGTTTATATATTAATTCGTGTACTGCGCACAAGAAGACGTTGGTGCTTATGTATATACAATATACAGGATGATTCAAAATTTATGTTACGGTCACTTGATTGATTCAAAATAGAGAAAAATGTATGGTACGAAAATTTTTTTGATTAAGAAACATCTATAAAACGATTTGTACATTTTAAATTTTTTTAAAATATTTTAGGGGTGTTTTGGGCGGTCAGCTTTAGAAATTTGTAAATTACTTAAAATACCTCTTAAGCATATAGAGTTTTGCATTAATTAATGTTGTTCGAGCACTAAAATGTAACGATAAAATATTGTCTTAATATTATGTTTGGGAAAAAAGTATAGGTTCCCATTTGAGTTTCTGAAGTTGACCCCCTAAGACATTGTAAAAAATTATAAAACATACAAATCCTTTTTTGATGTTTTTAAATCAAAAAACTTTGGTATCGTACATTTTTCTGCATTTTGAATATTTATGTGATAAAATGGCTGTAACATACATTTCGATTCATCCTGTATATATATATTATATATTCACTCGTAATTGAATTTATGTATTTCGCTCGGTTCGCAGACCTAAACGCCGAGCTCTCTGTGCGGGGGCGAAGAGGGGTGCGGAACTTTCGATTTCGAATAAAACGTATACGTAAAATTACAATAATAACAATTATTATTGTTGAATTTCGTAGGGCATGCGGACGTCCAAGATGTGTGTGTGTGTGTGTGTACATGTGTACATGTGTACAGCATTTTACAGGATGATTCATTAAACAATGTGCTCACCTCCATTTTTTCATTTTATAACAAATTTAAACGAATTCTGATTTTCGGAATTTTTAAATATGGATACTTTAAAACTATATTTTCAGATTCTTGAGATTTTTTTTTACTACTTAAGGATTGCCCTGCGGTAAAACAAATTTCGATTTTTCAAATGAGCACTCCCCTATTTTACTATAAATTATTCAATGTATATTTTTTTTTGAAATTTTTGATGTATTTGATTAGAAATTTGAATGAGTAGTTTTTCAGTTATTAAAATGTTTATCAACTGTAAGGATAAAAGTCCTTAGAAAACGATATTACAAAAATTTAAATTATAATATATAGTATATTGGATTTAGTATTTATTATACTTGGACCGTTTTTATAAATTATGAATGCTGATAGATTTTAAATATCAATTACTACAATTTTCGAATTTCCATAGCCCTCATATCTTTCAAATCCAATACCGCATGACGGACCTATTATTATCGTCAGTGCACAAAGTTGAATAACTCAAAAACTATTCGTGGGGTGATATCCTCGTTTGAAAAACAGATGATTGTATCCACGCAGGGCACCATATATTATATAAGTAGTACTAAAAATGTCGATAATTTGAAAATTATCTGCGGTCTTCAAGTACCAATGTTTAAAACGTCCAAAAATCAGAATTCGAAAAAATCGATTGATAAACGGGGATGATGAGCATGCTCGGTGGATCACCTTGTATACACACATATTATTGTTATTATTCTATAACGGGGGCACGGCGAAACGCTGAAAAAGGAAAAACGACGACGACGACGACGACGACGCTCTGGTCGTTTCGGGCTCGTGTATTTTATGCATTGCGCGCTCGGGAATAAAATACGCGTCTATACGTCACGGGGTCGCGGGTAGCAGCTTGTCCGTGGCAATAAATATATATTTTACGTGCCCCCCTCCTCAAAAAAAAAAAGAAAAAAAAAGAAAGAAAAGTAGGGAAAAAAACGCGCGTAAATATTTACTCTTCCGCGGGCGGCGACTAAACCCGTGCCCCATATAATATTATATGGAGTGAGGTGTACGCCAACGCCGCCGCCGGGGGAATTGCGGAGAGGGCCGTTTCCTGTTTCGGAAGTATTGAGATTTATGAAAATAACCCGAACCGAACGCAAAATGTGCGCGGCGAGCACCTCTACGCACGCGGTTTTACGACTTGTCCGTCTGTCGTTGGCTTATTTTGGATCTCCATGGCTACTAATATTATAGTTTATTCGAGTACGCCTCATATACCTAGGTAACCCATACGCGTGTTTTATAATTTAAGGGCAATGAAATTTTACTTTTCGTCTCCGAGGCGGTCGACCGGCGTTTCACGTATTATTATTATATAATACTGCAGTATAGACGCCGTTTATAAGACTCGCTTTGAGGTCTACGGCATAAAGTGAGTCTTGTGACTGCGAGAGTCTTATAGACGAAACGGAAAAAAAAAAACAAACAAAAATGTCAATTAATTATTATTTTTATTTTGCTATGTATTGGCTTTTACTATTATATATATATATATATAATTTCTATTATTATTTTCACATATTACAAATGAAACTTGATAATATGCATTTAATATTTTAATTCTGCGCATAGAATTTATTAAAAAATGTTTTGATTTTAGTTTGTTTTTATTATTTTCAACTGTTTCAGAAATATAATGCTCGTACTCGTATTGTATATTAAAATTACTATCTCGGTGATGAAAAACTCTCCTTATTATATATTCCATATTTTACTCTTTGCGACAATTGGGCTAGGAGTGTACTTATACCTTATGCAGTTACACTACAATAACAATAATTGCAAAAAATTTGAAATTCGATAAAATGTATATTATTAGGCAATAGGCATGAATAGAAACCAGTAATAAGTCATATATAATAACCAACACAAATAACTTTTAAAAACCAAATTATTTCTAAATTTTACCAAAAAAGTTTATTTTCTACGATTTTTCTTACGAATTTTGAGTCTTTATAATTAAATTTTTTAAGTGTATTTAGATACGTTCGGACTATTCCAGGTGATTTTGAGTGACTTCTAATAAGCGACTGAATCTTATATCCGTAAGTCTTATAAGCGGCGTCCACTGTATAATATAATATATTATCTGCAAGACAATAGTAAATTTTAACTCTGTGTAAACAATTACAATTTATAACATTTCTATAAGAGTATATGAGTGTATAATATTATATATTATCCTCTATTATCCTATATAATATCCTGCAGGACGATTTTGAGGTCTTGATATTTGGCGGAGGTTTAATTTTGAAAATCGATCATTTGTAAAAAAAAAAAACGCGCTATTATTATTGTTTTTAACTGTTCCTAATTTTTATTCGAGCATATTTTAAATGTATGCACACACATATATATATATATATAACTGAGTGTAACCAGGAACTTTATACAAAGAAGAGGGAGCTAAGTCCCACAAAAAAAATTTCCCTATTACATATTTCTTTCTTTTATGCTTTTTGTAAAATTGTATTTTTAATAGAATAAGCAACAAATTAATTATTAAAAAAATATATCGGTAAACGATATATTTGATATGAATTATAGTTTATGTAATATTAGAATTATTAACAATAAGCATATGAATATATATTACTTCATATTAGACGAGGACTTGTGATATTCATTGATATAACTGTATAATAAGCAGGCTCGTATAGTCGAAGCATCGACCACAAATCTATCAAGGTCGTGTCATTAACTAATCTTATTATCGTGATAATATAAGAAAGAATATTATAAAAAATAATATAAGAAGCACAGAGTCGTATTTTGCCGAAATGACATTTCTGGTTACATTCTGTGATTTAAGTTCTGATAAGGATTATTGATAATATGTAGTAGCCACACAATATTTCAATATTTTTAATTATAATATATATATATATATATATATTAAGTTTTAAGGGCTACAATAGCTAAAATAAAGACAATCAATGGATGGGGAGGTGTTCAACTAGCCCTCTTAGCCCCCCCTCTCCCTTACTTTGACTACGCCACTGATATTTATATATATATAAAAATTGTATAATTGAATACTAATATTTATTTTTACTTATTTTTCAGGTATGTATTTGCTACGAAGCGAGATAATTAGATATTAAATTATGCAAAAAGTCAACCGCGTTGAGCTTATTATTGTTTACAGTAACTATACATTTTAATTGGGTAAGTTTGAAAATACGTAATATGTACGTATATTATATTATATTATATTATATTACATTACCCAACTAAAACGCAAAAATAAAGTAAATGTATGCGTGCATTAATGCATTGATATAGTTATTATATTAGTTAGGTATACATATAAGCCGACGTTTTATTCAATCAACTCTCACATTTACGCGCAATTTTAGGAGTCCACCACGATTAGATATTATATAACAATCACGGTGTTGCCCTTTTATCAAAACAAAATTTACGTAAACAAAGACTATTGTTAAAATATTTTTACTATGAATATTTTTCAGGAAATTTCCCATCTACATCAGTTCTAATTAGCATAGATGATCCTTATCGTATTTTGATTCGGTTTTAATCGAGATAATAATGAGAACAATCCTACTGATTTGAGTTTGATTCGTATTGATTCGAGTTGAATCCGTATTTCACCCGGACCTGCAATTCATTTTCGACGTCGGGTTTTAATCCGTTGTAGTTTATCGTGTTTTGTTTAGTCGCGTTTACTACTTGCGTGCCTTCGACAATATCCTATACATTATATAACGTAGGTATTTATTCGGTGTTACATTTATTTGAAGAACTATAGAAAAGTCTAAAACATTTTATACAATACGACGTGCTATTGTGTATATATGATTGAGTCGATTTATGCCGTATAATTATAACAAAATTAATCAATTTAATAGACATAAATGTGCCTATATATATATGTGTGTGTGTGTGTGTGTGTGTGTGTTTTTTTTAATTTAAACGAAATAAAATTTTGCTTTTCGATTTTACCGACATTTACACATCTTCGCTGCACTCTGGACAAACTTTTTTACGTGTCATAAATTTGGTGTGAAATTTTGATTTGCGCATAGTATATGCCATTTACAACGTCAGTCTATTAATTATACTATAAACATAGATGTCGTGCGCGCTTTATTCCTATAATTATTATGAATTACGATCGTAATAACAGATTTTAAATTATAAGAGCTGTGAATAAAACACACGACGGAGTATCACAACTAATGTGCTGAGAATTTGCGAAGTATATTATTGTATATTAAAGCATGCAATTTATATGGAGTAACGAAAAGTAAAATTTAACTGTTTTTAAATAAAACTTAAAAAATATTAATAAATACTTTTACTATATATATTTTTTTATAAATAAGCCCAATATAAAATACGACTTTTATGACCGAATAACATATCTTTTTTTTAATTTGTCGGTATACACTGTACTAAAATACACGTGAAAAACATTTGACGGAAATTTACAAAATATAAGTTTGACAATTTTGTTTATGCACTATAGTATATAGGTGTAGTAAAATTAAACTAATCTAACTTAATATTACTATTATAACGATGTTTATTAATAATAAACATCGTTATTTATCGATTTATATTTTGTCGGTACCTATACTTATATATATCGTATGCTCACGGATTACAATCGTTTTAATATTAATTATTATAACCATTTCATATAATAATAGTTATTTATCTTATCTACCCCTATAAAAAAAAAATACAAAGAAAAACCATTTGGCTCTCGATATAATATACCTAATATATCATTCTAAATTCTAATTCACATATAACCAATAATTACAATATAATATGCATACAAGTATAGCATCGATAAATACTCGCGTCGCGTTATAAAAAAAACTTCTAACGAATTTCAAATTGTAATTTATTTTAACTATGAATTTTTTTTTTTTAAAAATTCTCAACCGACGGTTTGATGAAAACGTTTTTTACTTTTAACCACTGCAGCTGTACACGCGCGTATTCTTATTCTAGATTAATAATAATCAACATTTCCCTCATTCATTGTTTTGTTCTGAACAGTTTTAAACTCGACGTCCGCACAGACAATAGAGAAAAATTAAAACATAATATCATGGATTCTCGTGTAAGTCAGCATAATCCAGAATAAGTAGTCATTTTCTTAGACGCTATTTATATTGGAGAATGAATAACTTACTATATTTCGAGTTAATAATGTCTAATATTATTATTATCGAATTTAGCGGGCTTAAATCTAGAATTCAGTTTTATCCAAACCGCGTGTCAAAAGTGATGCCATTACCCTGCGGGTGATCCGTAGAGAATCAATTAATAGTTTAATAAAAAAAGATAATATTCAAAAACGACCAATATCACATCATATTTTGAAATTTATTAATATATTAATTAATACAAAAAATTAAAAACTATCGTACCTATTTATCGTATCAATTTTCTCTAATACGTCGATAGTTCTGACATCAATTGAAATGAAGAATATTTACTTATCATTTCAAACAGATCTATTGTATAATATATTGTACAAACAGGCAACTACTGCAGTTTATATATTTTCCAAATCGAATTACTGATATTTTTTTTTTAACTAAATATATTTGAAATTATATAATATAGCATACTAATTACTAGCTTTTGAATACTGGGGGACTTGACCGATATTTGATGTGACTTAGTCCCTCCAAGCCCCACTCCCACTTTTTGCGCCAACGGTTTATTCAGATTTATGGATCGCTATGATTAACATATTTGAAATCGTGTTCAATATCTACGCTGAAGGAAAACGTCTTTGGAGGATAACAACCGCGGATGATGAGTTAATGTAGGTAACGTCAGCTGTTACTAACTGTCTTACGCATACAATCTATGCGTGTGTAGAAAATCCTGCACTCTTCATATCTTTCGTATTATTGTAGTCTAAATTCTCAAACTATGTAAAATGTTAAACATGCATGTAGATATATGTATAGTGATACAATAAGCGTACGAGTGTTAATAGAATAGGTAATGAAAAGACGTGTTCATCTGTTGAAGAAAATCATCCGTGCCGTGACGATAGCACTTCAGCTGTTTTTTGATAATATTTTAAATTTTTAAATACTAATATATATAGTTCTTCACGATCGTACATTAACTTCGTCATTAATATGGTACTGTACTAGTGTAATGTGTGTCCTAAGTGTCGTAATATAACTTCAACATCGCTTCCCTAAACTACTATTATTGTCGCTGATGTTCACGGATCGCTCGGAGTTATTGTTTTTGTATATACCCATCAAGCGGACATCTTTATTTTATTATTCCGCCCCGCGGTTCCAATCGAACTCGATTAATTTTGTTTGTTGGAGCTTAAAAATAAAAGTGCATGTATACGACTACCAACCATTTTTGACGATCCACTCCAACAGGTGTGCCGCTTTAAATTCGAAAGCCTTTACCGCAGAATTGATTCGACCGAAAGACTAGAATTTTTAAAGTTAGTTTAAGTTTGAAGTGCATTTTCAATCTCCTATCAAAAGCATATAATATAAATAAACCTACATACACTTTTACTGCTCTTAAAATGTTTAAATGTTTACCGGTTAAACGCGTCGTTATAATATTTTTTACCCTAGAGCAATATGACGTACTACTACAGTTTCCTATTTTTTCTGAATATATACAACGTGATTGTAATAAAATCTATTTGTTCTCAGTTGAAGATTTGACTATTTCATGATAATAAAAAATATAAAAATGTATAATAATAATATTCATTATTAAAAGTTCCTCGACTACTATGATGATACCAATCTAGTAAATATATTAGGTACATATATAGTTTGTTCATGTCGTACCTATTCAGTTTATGATTTTGGGAATGGAAATGCACTAATAATTTTATCTTTAAATAATTAATCGGTATTGCAGTATAGTAACTTATGGCAAATTTGTTGAATTTTTTAAATGAAATTGGGCTAGTACAACCATACATTTTTTAAAGTCATCTCGATTTCATTAAACTATAATTCTATACCGACTTAATCTGATTAACTCTTATAATAGTGTAATTCATTGTTTTCACCATTATGTAATGAATGCATTCGGTAATAACTTATTATTTGGCTTCATCTTATGCGAGTAAACGCTTAATCGGCTTTAATAGGTCAAATTACAATTATATTTGTTAATTTTGAGTTGTTCTAAGAAAATAAATTACAATGATATATTCTAGAAATTGACACTTTTTCAAAATGTGATTACCATTAAATGCGATAAACCGTCTTCGCACAGAATCATTTTTCATGTACAATGATTTTATATAATTGAATTAAAATTCAAAAAATCCATTACAGTGCCCCACTCGACACCCACTATTGTACGGAAGAGCGGTACCCACTTACCGAACTTTTTTTGTGAAATTTTTAAATTTCATACATATCTCCAGATTTTTCTTTTTTTTAAACTTTTTTTTAACCAAAACATTAAATTAAATTAAAATATCAAATATTTGTAGTCCTTCTCACAAGGTCTTGTAAAAAACAGAATTATATGATATCTCCATTATTTTAGAAGATATCGCAATGGGTGAATTATCACGGTATTAACACCATATATAGGATAAAATAGTACATTCTTATTATGTCGAACATCGATGTCTCGAATATTCTGCAATCACGAACTCAATTTAAATACCCCCGAAATAATTACCATTAAAATAAGACTCGATGTCTCAAACTTTTTTCTGTTCCTTTTGAGTTTCGACCTAACGAGAATACTGCACGAAGAAATTTTTTTTTCAATATTGCATTTCTTCTACCCGAAAAGGTTGGACACGGTTGTAATATCCATCACGCTAATATCGCTTCGGAATATCGGGAAGAATTTAAAATTAAAAGGTTGGACTGACGTCCGACGTACAGCACCTATAGAAGGTTAGAAGTATATACTGTTTATATATACATATGTGTGTGTGTCTATTTACAGCATTCTCTTGACGACTGTGGTATATACTTATACACACACACACACACACACACACACACACTTATATATATATATATTATGGTAGACAATATATGGTCGATATTTGACAAACGGGTTATATGTTTGCGGTTGCTGCGGTGACTGTTGATCTACGGACTGCTGTGGCATAAGGTTCAGACGATCCATCACCATTATAATATACAATATATTGTATCATGGTATGTGCGCATAACGTTATGATGTCAGCAGTTTCAGAAATCAAAATCGAAATCGTTCAATTATAATTTATTTTTTTGATGCATTAATATTTGTTGAATTTTTTTAGTGAATTACTCAGCTTAACCGGCACTAACGATTATCGCTTACTTTATATATATATATATATATAATATATGTAAAGAACGAAAAAAAAAAACGACGAAGAATAATTTATTAACTAACTGTGTACTTAAAAATAAAAGTTAAGTTCATTAAATATTTGATATATAGAATACGGTATTGTTAAATAAAACTAAATTTTTAATTAAATTACCTACAGACATAAGTATATTTACAGGGGGATATAAAATATAATTTGAAGAAGTAGAGAAAAGATAAAATAAAGAATTGTTTTTGGAGTTAGATCTGTTTACTCTAAAATTTATATGTTCGAGAATTTTGGGACAATCTATAATATTATGTAATAGTTTATACAAAAATTTGCAGTTTAAGATTTTAAATGTTCTTTTTAGAGACATTATTTTAAAGAGATTACAAATAGTATCGTACCTAGAATATGAAACCCTATTATAGTGAAATTTAAATGATAAGTATCTTAGAAAGTTATTTTGGACAGTAGATAGACTATGATTTTGGATGATATTATCAATGCGCCAAATTAAATAGTCATAGTCAAAGTGAGATCGAACTAGTGCAAAATACAGAATTTTAAGAGCTGACTTATCATAAAAATCTTTACACATACGTTTTACTAAGCCTAATTTCTTATAAGATTTATTTCTTATATAATTAACATGAAAATTGAAGGAATATTTTGTGTCAAAGAAAACACCCAGATCTTTTATTACACTATTATGTGTCAAATTTGAATTATTTAAATTATAATCAAAAAGTAATGTAATTTTTTTAAGAAAATGAAATAATAGCACATTTATCAATATTCAAAAACACATCATTTTCATTACACCATTGGTAAATGTTGTTTAAGTCACTTTGAAGTTTTAATGCGTCGTCAAGACATTTAACATTCTTGTAGATTTTGGTGTCATCCGCAAGTAAAAGACAATTTTAATGTTTTAAAGTTTATTGTGAAATTCGTTGGATCATACCTACAAAACGTTAGAATTAAAAAAAAAATGTTTGGACATACCCAAATTAATTTATCTAGTCAATGTAAAAATATGTATTTACATGTAAATCCAAGCCCTATATTCATTATAATTACCATTAAAAAAAAATCTGTTAATAAGGGCTGCTGGACGGTGTGGTATATTGTTGCAGCACTGTCAAATGTGTATTGACAGATACTATTAATATATTATATTATATTATTATCTGGAGAGAGTGATAGCTACGCGTATTTTTCGCCGTTCGTATCGCACCGCGATGTACGCAGCGCAGACAGACAATTTGTTCTTTCGTCTGCGGCTGTCGTGCGGTTTTCGCTGGTATAATATTATATAGATAACTAAGTCAGGTCCCCAACGGTCGCGTACCTATATTGTATTCGTTGCGAAAAACTTGGTATATTGCGGAGGAGATAATATGATTATACGATTTCGATCGAAACAACTCGTTCGTGTCTAAAAAATTAAACTACGCTCGAATATCACGTATATAGTAATATGCGTAGTAGAACCTCATAATGCTTTCACAACTACGACGATGATTTTTTTTTTTTATAAATTTATTTCGTATTTTTAAAAATAATAAATCAACCGTTCATTATTTTCGTCAAAACATTGTGATATTATTGTGTCTCTCGTTTATTCAAATACATCAACCCCCTCGCTTTAACCGCAGCAGTTTTTAATTATTTTATTTTTTTTCTGTTCTAATGTAGGTAATAATGATAATACTAATGTTATTTTGCCATTTGATTTCGAGAACACGCGTGAGAATAATAATTGAGATAGACGAGTGTATGATATTCTATTGCGCTGCATACACAGGGCCGGTTTTAAGGGAGGCACGCTTTGGGGGCGGAAAAATTTTCTCAGATAAAATGAACAAACAATTCAATTTTTCTTTGTAAAACGAGCATTCAATTTTAAAATCTTAAATATAAAAATAAGATTTTTTATAAATAATTAACAAAATAATTTGCAAATTTTCGTATATTTGACGATTTTTTTTTTTTTTTAACTTCAGGCTCTTACAAAAAGCTATTGTGAATTAACGTTCGTTTTTTTGAAAAAATTACATTAATAACAACTTATAAGGGACCTTTTATAAAACTTTCAAATTTTTTAATAAAAGTTTGGCCACCACTAGCCACTAGGTATTATAATATTAAAAAAAATTTATTGAAAATGAGCGCCATGAATTTTCAGTCCGTGGGCGCAAAATATTTCTAAATACGGCCCTGACTATATAGAAAATCGTCAAAATTGTTTGGTTACAGTATATAATAGTTCGGCTGCGCACCGTCGTTTTTCCACTACCCTGCTATAGGTTAGGTTATGATTTATGCTATCCGCATTAACTATTAATACTTATTATTCAAATAATTATTGCAAACATTTATATTAGGTATTAATAATCAGAATAAAAAGACGACCGACAGATGCAGATAGTGTGTTCAAATTGCACTATACTTTTCATCAAATCGTATATAATTATTGGTATCGACTGCTGCAGTTATTGGTACACTTGAGTGTAATATTATATTTTTCGCTCGTTGCCAATTAATCTATCTCTCTACGCGTATATATACTTATATATATATATATCTTGGACAACCGACGGATATACCTGCAATTAGTCTGCACTTGTCACATTGTCCAAACATAGTGGTTAGGTACTACAATTTACGTTTTGAACATTTAATCACATGTAATTATAGTTTGATCTGTACTATATATAATATATATATATAATACTAGCTGTCCTGCCTAGCTTTGCCTGAGCCAAATATTAAGTTAACCTCGAGTGATTGACATGCGTCTAAGAGCCACTTCATTGCATCGGATCGCGGACAAGGTGCGTATAAGTGGTTGAAATCACAATTTGGTAGATACATGAAAAACATTGCGATTGCTGCCCGTGCTAAAAATTTGTTTTTTTTTTAAATTTATCTGTAAAAAAAACGTTTAATTTTCTATATTTCTACAAATCATAATGGTAATAAAGTAAATGTAATTAATAACAATCCTATAAACAACCAGAAATTATATATAAATCCCATCGAAAAATCATTTTCAGTTTGAAAAAAAAACTTTCTTATCGTATATTTTTTTGTATTTTTAATATTTATGTAATAAAATGACTGTAACATATTTTTTGAAACATTCTGTATACTTTCGCTAAAAAAGTTTCATGATAATATATTGTTAATCGTTCAATGTGCAGTATAATTGTGGTGTGACACGTAGTCTTATCTCGTCGTTGCCCTTTTCAATATCCCGAGCGACCGTGGCAATTTCATTCGACAACAGGTGTCACACAATAATATATAGTGTGGTTTTTACCTTTCCACAACAATGTATTTATATTATACATAAGTCAGTTATTTACAAATTTACTACTATTATGTGAACGCGCGAGTCGTATATATAGGTAATCTCCTATTATATATATAAGTATACTATATACTTCAAAATAGTTTGCTGTACACTTATTGCCGATGCAATTTTTTTTACGAAAAATTTAAACTTGTAGATGTTTGAATCACCTACCTATATATATTATATTTGTTTCCGTATAATTATTTACACTATATCGATACGGTTTTACAAATAAAATATTATTGTATAATATACAGTGTAAGACGCGCCGTCCAAAAGTCTTGTACGAAAATTCACAAGAATTCAAATGAGATAGGTAATAATTCACTGAACATTAATAAGATAGGTATGCCCGTACAGTGTTTAGATGACGTTATAATATTAGATTGATATTATTGTTGCTTTGTTGCCGTTTAACGTTTCAAGAATATTACGATATTATTAAGTATTATAATGACATTAAACATTACAAATCGGCATATAATAGTTATCGTATAATATGCGTCTTCGATTTTTGAGTGATCATCGCCCTTCACGTATACAAGTTGTATAGATTTATTGATATTGTTATATACATATTTTTTATATTATAAACATATTATAATAAGAGGCCTTCAAAATTTAAATATTATTTATCAAAACACATTCATAATTTAGCCCCATTCATAATATTGTACGTAGATACGGCGTGTACGTCTGGTAACAGGAGCCTATTATGAATTAAACAATTTCTATAAACATGGCTGCTATACGGTGGCGTGGCGTCCCTAGGTCAATCTCCGAGAATTCAATACACCCTATTTACATTTGTAAATAATAGTAATAATAATAATAATAATAATTGATTGTGATATATCCAATCACCCCCTGGCCTACACCCACCCATTAGACCGATTTAGGTGTCTCGCGTTTTCTATAGTTTGATATTAATTTAACGTTTAAATCGAAGGGGGAACGGAGTACCACTCTCTTTTAAAAATATTTTAGCGTACTTCTTCTGATTACTACGTCATAATCAATAAGAAATTAAAATTTTTTTTTTTTTTATAATTTTTCATCCCATTTCTAATTTTTTTTCCATTTCGAACACTGGCTGGATATTATTATCGAAATTGCGTGCAATCCGGCTCCAAATATATAGATTGGCGGAGCTTCGGATACCCACACATACGAGTGAAGATGCATAATATATGCACCGAGTCCACCGGTTCAGGCGTAGCTTGCAGGCTACCCGAAACCATAAATAAAAACTCTCCGTGGACCGTCCGGCGCCGAGCTCGCGACATGAAACTCGCAGCGTCGTCGAAAGTCTTGTCGCGTGATGGTCGTGTACCGTCGCCGGGACGTATCTGTGCATACGGCCGTTTGAAAATATTGGAGTAATGGTGGGTGTTGGTACGTCCGCAATAACAGCCGCAACGACGCGTCATATCATAACACCGCGTGTTCCTCGTTGAACCCGATGCGGCTCGTTCTGTGGTTTTCTAACCGACAAACGAATTGAATTTGATACAGTCATGGCGACCATGTTATCAGGCACCTGTTGTCGCGTGACCTTATCAATGCCGTAGCCTCGCGCACCACCCACCGCCCTGTTCTGTAGATTTCCTATGCGACGCTTCAGTAATGGCGATCGGCGGGTTGTCCGCATCTGTTTTTCGCGATTTATTGTATCGTCCGAAAACCACGAAATTATTAATCGCCGATTAACCGTCACCGAGAGAAACACGCGCGGTGTTGTGTGGGATCATCGCCGTATGCGTTATTGTGCTCTTGGAGTCACGGAGTCCGCGCGCGTTTGGCCCATCGCATGATATATTAATACACTCGTAATGTAATCGACCATTCGGTCGAGTATCGGTCGAATATATTAGATTTACTCGAGAGATGATATTATTTTCCCTCGGCGGGACGTCGTCGTATATAATACGCAGAGATCTAACTGAATAATATCATTATTTTGCTCGGCGGTCGTTGACTTCTCGGTGCCTCGAGTTTGTGTGTATACTCGTGCAGTGTTCGAGCCTCGAGCCGGTGTTGTCGAAGGATCGTTTTAAGCCGTCGATCGTGTAATGATAATCGTCTGATTAGTCTACATCGTCTATGCATATAATACGCGTTTTGAGCGTTCGGTTTCGTAGATTAGTTCGGTAAGCGGACAGAGTATACCTAGTTGTTGGTGCCCATCTAAAAACCCGAAATGCGGGACCACATTTTTTTTTTTTAGAAAAAACACAATCATGACTTTAGTACATAGGCAATATAGATTATAGCAGTGCTTACAAACGTTATAATGATTATATTGTATGACAAAAAAAAAAAAAAAAAAAAAAAACGATTACAATTTGTAAACGTAATTAAAATGGAAAACAGTGAACAAAAACAAATAAATACCACAAAACAAAACTTAGCGCAAAACTAAATAATTTAAAATCCGTTTACTTAAAGGTTTCGTAGAAATATTTATTCCACGTTATTCATTTTTATCTTAGCGATCAAACCAAGAATTCATTATATTTCGTATCCGGGTTATTCCCTGTATTAAATATTATATTTTTTACGATAAACGAAAAATTTGTATAAAACGTTTTACTTCTAAATAACGCGTGATTAGCTCAAAAATTGTGTAACGTTAAGATTGGAAGTAACGTAAAACGAAATTTTTTTTTCAAATGCAAGCCTTTATTATAGATAAGATTATTTGATAACAACATCAACGATTTTATTTATATTTAAAATGTACATGGATTTTAAAACGTATAAACTATTTATTACATAAATAAATACAAAATTTATAACATTTCCAAAGGAGCGGGGTAAAGCCCTTTAGCCCTTGAATCCACGCCTGTGTATCTGAGAATTATGTTTGCGTTTTCCGATAATGACAGTAAAATATTTGATATTAAAATTTTATATTTTGTAGTACATATTGCTACCTATAATATACTTACTACGCTCTTAAATACTTTAGTGTACTGTACTACTATTACTATAAGTCTATATAACTGTTATTTTATTGCACTGATTTTTTAATATACTAGTAAATCGGAATCAATGGGATTAGGTACCTACATAATGATCTATTTTCATTCTCTTTACACTGCAGGCCACATATTATATTTATTTATGTTGTGGGTACAGTACCTACATTATGAACATATTTTGTAAAAATATATAAGAATCGTATTATAGTGCGTGTATGTAGGTACTATAATATAATAACTAATAAGTATATATCATAAAATTTAATACAATATAAATTCTATTTGATTTCTGAAACTCTAAAACTTTATTTACGTAAGCGTATACTAAAGTCTAAAATTGTTTGCAGCGCTATAATCCGCTATTACCATATCGATGTAATGTATAAGCAATACTATTATAATATCGAAAATAACACAGTTTTATTAAAATTAATAATATTTACTTTGCGTGATTAGTCACAATGTTTTATTTATTTGCCAGCAAATGAAAAAATTCGCATATGAAACAATTGCATAGAATTTGTTAAATACGAGTAATAGGTATAAACTTCAATTATTCAACAAAAATTTCAACAATATTATTTTATGCATTGATAAATATCAAGCGATTTGGTTCCTAAGTGTTCTCTTTTATGTGCGCATGTCAATCAATTTGATTTATTCTGTACAAAAGTCCAGATATTGGTTACAAAGACGAGACAAGTGATCGACGTAAATTATCGCATTCAATATACGTTTTTGAGTAAAGCTCTATTAAAACCACGTTAAATTGCAATTTTCGTACTGAATGTGATTGTTTTTTTCTGAAAAAAATATTGAGAAAAATCGAAATATTACTTTTTATAAGTCTACGTAAATCTGACAGATATCAAAAAAAAAAAAAAAATTTTAAAGAAAATCCATTTTTACAACGAATAGAATAATATTCTTCGTTTTGTTTAAAACCACCTATAAAATATGTGTAATAATTTCAAAGTATTGTACTAATAATTTAGGAATCCTAACTGTTAAATAGAAAATTGTTTAAAACCGCAAGTTATTCGAATATATTTTCAAATATATAACATTTATTATAAAATAAAATATTATTGCCCTTAGCTATGTGCCTATATGAGAAATTTGGTATCAAAGATTATCCGATCATCGGGTCATTATTATTTCATTGTTTTTGTATTGGCAAATTGTTCGGGTACCTATATATGTATTTATAATTTGGGCCTCGTGTTTGATTACTTATTTTATATATTTTGTTGTATAAATATTAAATATGTATTAAACAGTTTGTCACAGTTAAGGGATATTAATCATTCACTCCGTGTTAGGTGTGGTAGTAACATATTATCATCCCACTCAGTTCGTATGCCTATTATTATCGTGTGTTTCTAAGTTGCATATATTATGTTCTGCGCACGTATTACCAGCGTAATAGTGAATATAGCTATCATTCGAGGAAATATTGTAATGTTATATATTATTATTTTTGCATCTGCGTCTGCATTAGGATTTAAGAATAAAACAATGTACCTATTATATATAGAATAATGGACTCGTGTTTTTTAAATATACATTATAATTTGTTTTCAATTCGTTCTAAAAAGGTAGGCGTTGCTATTGGTAAAGTCTAATATTCGTTTATTGAATGTTGGATGCAGTGCAGTGGAGAGTGCATAATAATAATTTTCTTTCGGGATGTTATTAGCGAAAAAAAATGTCCCTTTCTCTATACCTTATAGGATTAACCTAATCTATGACCTGTCTATTAAAAAAAAAAAAAAATAAAAATTTCATAAAATATTTCTATAGGTTAACTATAAAAACCTTTTTACTTAAGGTCCAAAAAACTGGAAGAATATTAAATGTACATTTTGTGTTGTTTACGAGTGTGTATTATAGATAAAAAAAAAATGTATATTTATTAAATAAAATATTTAAACAAAAAAATAAAAAAAAAGGCTCTGAGGGTGATAATATATATATATATATATATAATATTATATTGTATATAACATGATGGTCATTCCTTCTCCTCGCGCCAAAAATTGCTACTGCGTGATTCAACTACGTTTCGATTTACTTCTGCAGATTTGTCTTTGTGGATTTTTGAAATAATGAAACATATTATTATAACGGATAGTTGCCATCTAAAAATGTATCACATAACTTTAGACAGGTATTAAAGTATAATAGGTGCAGTAGTACTTGCAAAAACGTATATATTTGTGTACTATACATATTATTGTACAATATGAGATCGATATCTCAGTGATCTCGTTCGTAAATATCTCCATTTTTTTCATTTAATAATGAATTTATTTAAATTTCGATTTTTGGAATTTTTAAATATATAGGTAGGCACTTAAATACCATATTTTCAAATTCTTGCGATTTTTTTGTACAGGAGTGTGACGATACAAACTTCTATTTTTTAAACGAGAATCCTAATTTTTTATTAAAAATTATCCAGTGTATAATTTTTTTGAAATTTTTCCTGTATTTAATAAAAAAATGGAACTAGTAATTTTTAAGTTATTAAAATAATGTTTATTGACTAAGTATGATAGTCCTTAAAAACGGTGTTACAAAAATATAATATATATATATATATATAGTATATCGGATCTAGTATTTATTGTACGCAGATCGTTTTTATAAATTACAAATATTGATGAATTAATATTAATAACTGAAATATTCAGATTTCAAGTATATACTTGAAGCTTTCAAAAATCAGAATTTGAAACAATTGATTACTAAACGATAAAAAACGGCGGTGAGCTGTACGCTCGGCGAATCACCCCGTGTGCTGCTTATACGCAAGAGAGTTTGTTTTGTGATATCGATAAAGTTGCGGTAAATCGTCGCGCGTAAGCTGTTGTCGTGTATCCCGCACAAGATGTTTGAACAATGCGAACCCCATTTATATAATCATATACCGATTACCGGGGCGGTCGTGTAAATGTGACTGTATTTCAGAAGACGTCGGTGGGTGGGTGGTGGGTGGTGGGCAGGGGCTGATGGGTGTACACGCGCAGCATATAATAATATTATACCACATCATCGCTTTACAAGCTGCGAGCGTATATACACACATATATATATAGGTAGGTGTATAATAATATTATAATATGTAAGCGTAGCGGCGGCGGTAAACTGCGCGCGATATAAACAGACCGTTAAAAGTTATTATACTTGGGTCGGTATTTTAGAAATAGTTATGTCCCGTGTATTTTACGCCGTTTGCTTATAATATAATACATGGGTGGGCATATTTTCTAATCAACGGCCGTTATACGTACTCGCAGCACATTATACACACTGCAAACATGCGAGGGCTATAAATGACGTCATCGCGACGAGGGTGATATTGCGTGGAGAACGAATGAAAACGGTGCGTGTAAATATTATATGCCCGTAGTCTAGCCGACAACCGGCTCGGCGGTGGCGAGCGACGTGGGAAATCGTGGTAATATATTATTTTAATTATGGTGGCGTGAATTAATTAACAAGAACGATTTTTGTTTTCGATTTTTAGCTGTGATAGGCGTATCAATATATACCTCTAGTGGGGATCGTATATATTATGTGTTTTGTTAGAATCGTATATCATCTCATTGTTTTCGTCAAAAACGTAAACCGAAAACACCGTAAAGGTAAAGGAGTGTCGCAGTTGTTTCCGTCAAAAAGTTCGATTTTCGTTTCCTCCAAATGTGTTTCTATCCATTTTATTGAGATAATAAAGTTTGAGATCCACCAATAATAGCGCCATCGTTGTATGTCGGAAAAGTTGTAATTTCGAATAATCAAAACAGTGTATACATTGAAATCAACAGTTGCAACCTGTAAGATCTTAGGTACACCGAAACCTATAAGATGTAATAAAAAAAAAACCGTTCATTAAGTACATCAAACGCAATAGAAGAATATAAAAACAAAACTATTTCAAGAATGACATTTTTAAAAAAGTTATACAACAATTATTCGAAATAATAAATACATTATGATTATTTATAGAACTATTAGATATTGCAACGCAGATTTAATTAAAATAAACTTGATTTAATTGAGTTTTAAATTTTTGAACTTTAATCCGAAATTTAAGACGGAACAATTTTCTGGGATCAATGACAACCGCCTCCTCGTGGGTGGCCTTTGGGTTAATCTAAAGTCTAAATTGGTTCTCAAACTATAATTATTAAGACAGGTAGAAAAAGATTTGGTGGAAACGAAAATCAAACTTTTGACGGAAACGACGACCGCCCCCATAGATAAAGAGTTGATACCATAATACTATTGAATAATAATAATTTTAAAAAAATTATTAAATATAACATCTTAGAGGTACTTGTATTAATTGTCAAACAGTCATCATTATTGTACACATCGCAGTAATCCTTTTATATTATAATTGGGTATTGATATTACAATTATCTTGTATTATTGTTTGTAGACCTAGCTATTATAAAGTTAGGACGTAGTTGCATTATTTATTTTCAAATATATTATTTGTACGGAAATTCGACTCGACGTACACAAAATATGATGTTTTTGAACGCACTTCGTGTGTTGTTGTCACTTTGCGAGATGAAAATTTTCATGATTTGCATTTCGCCGAATACAACTGCCGCAGTTAGCTAAAACATGACGCATTATAGGTATGCTGTTAGTAATACATATTTTTTACGAATATAGTAATATATATATATATATAGAGTAACCATTGCGATTACTCTTTATTTATGTGCTCGTATAGATATCGTTGGTCGGATATCCAATATTTTGAAGAGTTGTATATGACGGAGTGCGCCTCGACAATTCCGACTATATAGGTATAAACGTTCTCTCGTATTATATTATTATTATTATTATTATTATCATCACGTCGCGGGGAAACGCATTTTGATGATCAATATTTTAGCTTGATTAAAAGTAAATTTTGTCAGTCGAATCGCTGAAATCACTTTAAAAAATGAAAACGACACTCGCGCGCGCGTCACTATTATATAGATGCCGAGGATGTCGCCGACTCGACTATACATTAAATATTATATATATATATATATATATATATATATATATATATATATATTCTTATTTTTATATTCGTTTTATAAGACAACTGGGGCGTGTCGTTTTGTCGTCGTCCTTTCGGCGTGCGCTTACGGGGATTAAGATTTGCACAATCCCTCTGCTACGGGCGGCTGACGGCTATCCGTAATTTTTTTTTTTCAAACTCTTTGTGTGCAATGCCGGCTGGCACATATAATTTTTGATTACGGTTGGTGGTTTTTGTACACATAATATATATATATATATATATATATATATATATATATGCACGGCGACGACTGTGCGTGCTAGTGCGAATAATATTAACATTGGCGTATGCTTTATGTGTGTTTCAGTATCGATGTCGAACGATCAAAACCAACAAGACGACACCTCGATCGTTGAAAACCAAAAACTGTCAACACAGGTAACCGCATATACCTATTTTTGTATAAGTAAAATAAATAAATATCTAAACGATTGTAAGTGCAGCACACTACCGTTTTGTCGTGTGTATAAATTATGCGGACTCATTAAAATATATATTAAGCGTCTAGGTTTTTAGGCCAGTGTTTCCCAACGTGAGGGGCCTGTACACATTGCTGGGGAGGCGCAAGCATAGTCACAGTGGAGTAAAACTTGTATTTATTTAATCATTTATATTTTTTATGCCTTACAAAATATTGTTCAGGTAGTTTATTATCTGTACCTTAAAGTGTACAAAAAAAGATGATAGATTTTTTTAATTTATAAAAGGAGGCGTTGACTGATTTGTAGACGAGTCACCTTTTTACCAGCTAATATAAAAACAATATGTTTGGCGAGTTTCTTATAATGCGTATTTGAGCAAGTATGATACAATATGAAATATAGAAGATAAAATTGTTACGATTGAAAGATAAAAGTATCATATTATTATTTTGTTTACATATGCACTGAAAATTTAAAACATCTTTGTGAGTTTGAAAACATCTTTGGCGATGAAACATTTAGTTATATATGCTCCTAATCATTTTAATCAGTTGTATACCTACTATACATATTTTCGAACATAATTATTACAAACCAGTTGAATATTTATTTTTGACATCAAAATCTGAAGATCAATATCCGTGTGGTTGTAAATGAAAAATGTATGTGTTACTTTAATCGATTAAATCTTAAATGCACGAAAATTTCATTAAAATTTTGAAAAATCAGCTCATAACACGGTCCTTAATTAATTCCTGGTTTTTTTTTTATTATTTATTTAAAGATTTGACATATCAAAGAGTTAATTGAATACAGTATTATAGTTTTACAATATGGTATACGAGGTCTGGCTATTAAATAACGAGACTGGTTACGAAGAAGGGTTTATTATAAAAATTATTCTACATTCGAATGTTCATAAAACCGCCAATAATATTATGTATAAAATGATTCATATTTATGTTACTTCCATTTTATCACACGAATATTTAAAATACAAAAACATGTATATTAAGAAAGTCTTATGAATTAGAAACATCTAAAATGATTTGTACATTTTATCATTTTTTCACAATACATTAGGGGTGTTTTATGAGGTTAACTTGAGAAACTTAAACGGGAACTCTTAATTTCTTTGCTCACATTATACGAAGACATTTTTTTAATACATTTTAGTGCTCTAACAACATTGATTAATGCAAAACTTTTTATGCTTGAAAGATGTTTAAAGTTTTTTTTCACATTTCTAAAGTTGACTGCTCACAACTCCCCTAAAATATTGTAAAATATCACAAAATTTACAAATCATTTTAGATGTTTCTAAATAAAAAAAACTTTCATATCATACATTTTTCTCTGTTTTTGAATCAATAAAGTGACCGTAATATAAATTTTAAATTACTCTGTGATACTCGCGTCTCCAGATGATTTGAATATTATGCAACGTGGAATTACGTTTGACATCACGTCGGGGTGATCACCCTCGTTTTATCCCTAATAATTATGTATGCGTTTATGTAAATTTTTATTTTTGAAAAATTTAAGCATATATTTAAAGACCATATATTACGCTATTGTATATTTATTACGACCGTGGCATTAAAATAAATACGAAACGAGACTGCAGTGGTGCACTTTCTGGCTTATAAATACGTATATAGTTATATATTATTATTATTATTATTATATAACAAATTATAATGTCCTGCTATTAAATATATTATCCTTACAGGATAAAACACTATATTCTTATTGGTATAAGACCATTTGAAATCGAATAAATTCAGAAAATATAAGTTTGGGTTTAATTTTATCATCGACATTTTACGTTTGCCATCGTGTCGTGAGATATCAAATATCAAAATATTAGACGAAAGATAACAGATTATATATGTGTATAGTACACGCTGCAATACGAAATAATAATGTAAATACTGCAACCGTGGTATGGTAATTTAATATTACATATACTTATAATATGCCTGTGACCACAAAATATCATTTTCGCCGTATTTCTCGCTATCGCATACCCACTTACAACTAGTAGGTACTCACACAGTTGCACAAATTATTTCTGTAGGTGTATACTATACACTACTTGTGTGCTGTTTGTATAACCTGCAGGTAATGGGATTGTCTGCTTATATAATTATAGAAGCGATTTCATTCATCGTCACGGCGATTACGTTACAAATATATTTATTTTATTATTATTATTTTTTTTTAATAATAATATAACTAAATTATTTATACGCGTAACAATATATCAATTATATAGGCGCGTAGTATTTATGATATAAATTATTTTTTTTAATTTCGTTGTACCCAAGAGAACATTATTTGTTGGTAGACGATAAAAAACAATCTCGAGAGTGCGACTTGCAATTTAAATATCTCTAAACAGTATATATAGTTAACAGAGTATTTATATATTATGTGTAAATAGGTGTACCCGCGTGTAAATATTTTAAAATATTCAAAAATTATACATATCGTTATAAAACCAAGTGGGTTACAAATTAATCGTGTATTAGATTGATTGGATACGCACGTGGAAATACACTTCGACGTGGTGAACACTAGATCGAATCTACCTGTAGGCACCGCTACTTTGAACATATTAAAAACGTGTTGTTAACGGAGAAAACAGATTAAAATAAAAATTAAAATAATGAAAAATAGTGAATGTAAATAGAGTAATAGCTGGTGTTTAGAGGCGTATATGTACGTTTGAAATTCGTTTACTATATATATATTAGTCCCACTTTAGGTTATGCTTAATAATTGTGGAAAATATGATATAGATAGGTATATTCACATACGGTGTAATATTTAGTGTTGTAACTAAAAGTTGCAGGGTATATGATGGTTATAATCACAATAATTAATTATCTACGTCAATGCATAACAGTCGTAAACTATAATTTTATATTATTATATATTATTAATTTCACTATAGGTAGGCACCATATTATTATTTAATAGAATTTATCATCGTCTATAGAGTAGACTGAAATGCACAAACGTCGAAATGCGATTATAACTGTTAAGTGATAAATACGTATTATATTCAAGTGATGTTCTTCTATCAATACTCTAAATTAAATATTTGATCATCGTAATAATGCTCATTGTTTCGACGGTGTAAAATTATATCGAATTTAAGTGCGTTATTTACTGATCAGATTGTATAGTCGGGTACCCCGTCATAAATAAATAATAATATTTGACTGCAAAGTTGAGTATCTATATTATGATATATTATTATTGCTCTCGTTCAATCAAAACGAATTCATTGTTCATAAATAATAATTTACCGAACTTCAAATAAGTAAAAGTAAATTGGTTATTAGTACTTATAGAATGATATGTGTGCAAAATTGTACACTGTTAATAACAAATAATTAAATATAATTTAATTCACGATTAACGATCGCAATTTGCCGATTAATTAATATTTATGTAGACCTAGCTCGTTCTGTGATGGCGGTTTCTCGCGATCTCGCATGCACCTATAGTATATTATGATCTAACGATTAATGTTTTAAACCCGCGGTTTTTCTATACTATTTAGTATACTGAATGATTCAAATTTTGTGTTACGGTCACTTTATTGATTCAAATGTATGATATGAAAGTTTTTTTTATTTAGAAACATCTAAAATGATTTGTAAATTTTGTGATATTTTACAATATTTTAGGAGAGTTGTGAGCAGTCAACTTTAGAAATGTAAAAAAAAACTTTAAACATCTTTCAAGCATAAAAAGTTTTGCATTAATCAATGTTGTTAGAGCACTAAAATGTATTAAAAAAATGTCTTCGTATTATGTGGGCAAAAAAATTAAGAGTTCCCGTTTAAGTTTCTCAAGTTAACCTCATAAAACACCCCTAATGTATTGTGAAAAAAATATAAAATGTACAAATCATTTTAGATGTTTCTAATTCATAAGACTTTCTTAATATACATGTTTTTGTATTTTAAATATTCATGTGATAAAATGGAAGTAACATAAATATGAATTACTTTATGCATAATATTATTGGCGGTTTTCGTTTGGGCGAATTTGTACTAATTACAAAGTGTTTGGGCAATTCAGCATAAAAATAATGCGTTTGGCCGAGTGATTTCAAAATACTGTAATATTAGCGTTTGGGCGACCTTTTATACTTTTAGATTTGTCCAAACCAACATTGCGCTCAATGACACTGACAACACATTAATATTTATCAATAATATCTACCAAGTACTTCAGTTGAACGCTCAAATCAGTTACAAAATGATCTATAGACGAATTTTTGAAATGGTGTATTCGAAACGGTCTTTCAGCTAATCTTTCTAAGTGTAAATATGTCTCATTTAGCCGCCGTGAGAAACAAAAATAGAGCTGTGTATAAAATAAACAATTTAGAGCTACAAAGTTCATTTGCTGTTAGTGATTTAGGTGTTTTATTGTCCTCTGATCTTACGCTCAATGCTCAGCGCAATCTATAGCAAAGCGTCATGAGCTTTATCAATCAAAACTGTTCAGAATTTAATAACATTAATTATCTAAAGGTATTATATATTGTTCTCTTGCCAGGTCCATATTAGAATTCGCGTCAATGACTGTAACATACATTTTGAATCATCCTGTATAGTATATATAGGCATACCTACAGAGTAAAACTTTTATCTTTTTCTCGACGTAACCCAAATTTATTTTCACCAGATCTGCAAACAGAGTATATATATACGAGTGGTGTGGCCTACAAAATTATAATGGCTGGTAACTAGGTGTAAACTGTGAGTATAATAATAGTGGAGTAGGTATTAATAATAATCGAGTATAGTTGAAAATGGCGAACAACCTAGAGAAACTAGAAAGCATAAGAACGCGATGCACTTTTGCTTCGAGACCGCGGTGCATCAATTATATAGGTGCTTATCATGCAGTATTGTAGTGCAGTGTTGCGTATCATCGTTGTGTACGTCGAGTTGGCCGCGTTGACTTCCGAAGGCCGACTTCGTCAGCCTCAAAGTCTTGACACGGGTTGCCTCGACCGGCGCCGGTCATCTCCGTTTTCGTGCTAAATTATTGCTAAAAGCAGTTTTATTCGACGCTGCTATAAATTATAATATGACATAATCACTGGCCCCAGTGAAGTGATGGGAAAAACGGGACGACGCCGTTCAATCGTGCCGAGGCCTGCAGTGGTATAGGAGGACCAGATAACAAAATAAATCATTCGGATAAAGATAACTACATTTTATTCTATCCGAGATACAGATAAAAGATAATCAAATGTAATTCATCTTCCTAAAAGATAAAACCATTTTATTCAAATAAATTACAGATAATTATTAATTACTTATATAAAAATAAATTTAAATTTAATAATCACAAAAATATTCTCGTTGATGTATGTTATGCTTGTATAATGAATATTACAGGTATAATATTTTATAGACCGTGTTATATGATACTTATGAGATCCTCCTGAGGCAAAGAGAATAAAATTTAGAAATTTTCGGACAATACTGGAAAGTTTTTACAAAAAAAAAAATATTTTGTGAAATTATCTGGACTAGTAAAATATTTAGCTAAAATAAATATTAAGATAACTTGTAATTATTTATCTAGATAGGACGAAAGATGAATAAATAATTATCTAGATAATTTATTTAGATACATTTATATAGATGCGTCCTAGCACTGGTCGGGCCTTTCGATTGCTCGACACGAACTATATGTATTCAGGATGAATGTTGGTTCACCAAGCATGCTCATCCCTATTTTCAGCATTAATAGTACATTTTTTGAAATTCTGAAATTTGAAATCTTTAAATATACTCAAGGCCATTTTTCAAATTTTTTCTCTGGAGCGTTCTGTGGCGATACAAGCTTTTGTTTTACAAATGAGAACCCCTCTTCCTGTTTTCTATTGTAAATTGTTTAGTGGATAATTTTTTTGAAAATGTGAATGTACTTAATTCAAAAATAGAACAAAGAGTTTCTTAATTACTAAAATCTTTAGAAATGGTTTTATAGAAATACAAAACATATATGTAATATTGAATCTAATAAGTATTTATTATATTTGGGTCATTTTTAATAATTCACAATTTCGTTAGATAATATTAATTCCTAAAATCATTATTCAAATCACCAAAGCCAACCCACAAATCTTTTGAATACAATTATCATAATGAACCTATAATAGTTATCCTTGATACCTACACAAAGTTAAATAACTTGAAAACTACTCTTTTTAATTTTTAATTAGATATATCAAAATGTTCAGAAAAATTAACCGCCGAACAATTTACAGTATAGAAACGGGGAGGGGGGAGGGTGTTCTCATTTGAAAAATAGAAGTTTGTATCTCCACAGTACGCTTTTTAAGCAGTACGAAAAAAAAAAGTCCAAGAATTTGAAAAAATTGACTTTGAGGATATTTAAAAATTCTAAAAATCAGATTTTGAACAAATGCATCATTGAAAAAAAAAAGTGTGAGCATGCTCGGTGATTCATCCTGTACAATATATTATTGTATATTATGATACAAAACTATTCGGATACTTGTACAGATGTTTAAGTACGACGTATAATGTATCATTACTTTTGTCCTTGTAGACATCCATCGTCTCTTGTCATACGATTCTTCGCATACGATTAATTTTTCGTACTGGATTTTGGAAAAAAAAACACATAAACAAAATCGTTTATTTCTTTCATATGATATTCTAATGTCAGTTATAATATTATAATAACGTCTGCGCTTTAAACATTGAAACGTTGCACAGCATAATATATACCTACTAATCCAAATGGCGATTATTATACAGACTATTTTTTAATCAATTAAATTTGTATTGGATGACAATTTTTTATTTCGACTATCGTATAGCAATTGGCAGCGTTTAAATCAAACGCGGTAAAACGATTGGGCTGTTAAAAAAGAATAAATAAATATTCTCGGTACGGCGACACGCAATTAGCGTAAAAAACTGCAGGAAGTCTGAGTATCTGGACACCCTAAATTAAACATGCGGTGGTGGTTAACTACCTATCAATAATCGATACTCCATGTACCTGCAGCAGTATAATAATACGCCTATTACATAAAGTGTTTGCAGTTATATATATATTATGACTAGGGTTGAGACTTAAATACCCTAAATAAAATTCTTTTATGCCTTAAAAATTCTAAATAGTGTAATAAAAAAATTCATTACATTTTTTTTATTCTTAATAATTTTGGCGTGAATAGTAATTGATAAATTATTATATAAATTGTAAAGGGACTATAATAGAGTTTTACAGATAGAACTAATCATTTTGGACTTCTTTAATCAAAAAAACATATATTTTCATACAGTTTAAAATAATTTTTATAATATAATACGAGAACCTACTATTTATAGTTTTGTTAAATTTATATAAAACCATGTAAAAATTTTAAAAGACAATTTCAAATTCAAATTTTGGATTCAAAAACTCCAAAAATGCCTTAAAAATTGACCTTTAAATTTAAAACCGTCATAAAGGAGCAAAATAAAAACATTTTGTTCTGATTTAAAAATACGTGAAACGTATAATATATCACTAAGACGAGCTTCGTCGCGTAGCTAGAAAAATAATATGCAAAGTATATCGAAATCCCATGCCGCTTAATGTGTGTGTGTGTGAAATGTAAAAATGCTTAACGATGGTCGTCGCGGTGCGCAATTGATGATCCGCCACGAAGGGGGTAGTAAACGATTGCAAAATTGATCCGCAGGTGCGTCTGCATATAAATAAAATTGTTATCGTTACCGGCTCTTCCGCTGCGGCTTCGTGAGCGGGCGATCCGTTTAAAAAAACGCGCCTCGAAAAGAATTCGTCTCGCGTGTCTCCCCGTCAACGAATAATTATTTCCACAGAAATTCAAAAAGCGTTTGTTATTATACGTTTATACATATAATTTAATAGAGAACGGTCGCTCTGCACATTGCGAAATAATGCGCGACGGGCACTTAAATGTTTTCCGTGGAGGTTTCAAGGTCTGCACCGCGCACAATATAAGAAAGAACAATATCAGTAGCACCCAAGACACGCGTATTTTTCAGATGTAGCGAGACACAATTTTCCCCACACGTCCCTCCAAAAATCAAAATTGAATGGAGGTCTTTTTTGGCTATGTTAATTATTATTAGTGGTGAATATCGAGTTATGTATCATTAGGGCTGGAGGTGATTAAAGCTATATTTGAAAAATGTCTCGAAGTGACTGAATTTAATCAAAAAAGTGACCTCTCTATATAAGTATGTTTCCGAACGACTCACAATTATTATATATTTATCATTGAAATTTTTGCCGTTTCAATACTTTTTCAAATACGCCCCTGCGATTAAACCCGGCTTTATAAAGCCGCCATCATGACTGGTGCGCCTTCCTCGGACTTTTAGTACCTATAGGTACCAATGACTATACCAGGGCTTCTAAATCTTTTTTTTTTTATGATGACACCCTAATTTAGAACCATAAAAATCACTTAAAACAATTAATAGATTTTTGAAAAGTAGCAATTATAACTATTGTAAACTATTACATTAACATGTTACCATTTTATAACAATTTAAATAAACAATTTTTCTGGTGACCGTTTGAGAACCAGTGAATGACTATACTGTATGACGATTTCACCACAGATTATCTATATCAAAATCTTCGATTTTACGTCGATCGGCGAACGACACGAGTGTCGGTCGGATAAATAATTTATCGACATCGTTGAAAATTTACCGCTGTGAAGACTCTTATGTTGATGATCATTAATTATTGACAATGATTAATTGTATATACGTATCATAATAATAACGCTGTTGTTGTTTTCGACATTTTCAGATCGGAGGAACGTCAATACTGTTGGATCTGCAATAGTCGAATAAGTCCTCGATGCGGCCGACGGCTGAGCAGGCACATAGCCCGCTCTGTTTCGGTGCCTCCGACGAAGAACGCCCATAAATCAGTGCCATGTATTATTAGATCTAAGTCAATGCCATATCGCGAAAAGGACACCGGAAAAATGCCAACGAGTAGGTCGTGTAGTTCAATGAAGAGGCGTGTCCAGGATCAAAATCCTGCAGGACGGGCCTGCAGGGGTTATGAAAATAATTTGTAAAACACATAGAAATATATATTTTGGGTATACATTTGAGGGTTCGAAATCGGGGTGGGCCCGGGCCTACCAGGCCTATCCGCTGGACACGCCTCTGGTCCAAAACCTAGGTAATATATGTAATAATTTTCATTCGTCTTGTCATTTTTATATACCCCACAGACTTTGAAAGTTCTTCGATCAAGACCTGCTTCTCGTTATCGTCGCTGCACCCCTCTACGGTCAATGTAGAGGGCGGACAGCAAGCGGCGCAGAGACCGTACAACAGCCTCACCAAAAAAATCAAGTAATTATGTTATCATACGATTGAGATTTCTTTATGTGATGTACAGGGCTCGGACTTCTATGCTCTAAAAACCTTAGAAATATGTATTTGTGCTCTTATTTTGTATTCAGGACCTATCAACTATAATTCAAACTTGTAGCTTAACTACCTACTTTTTGAACTGCTAAAAAAAAACATGCGAATGCATATAAACCCGGATCCTAGTAATATAGTATTCTATACAAATTAATTTTGAAAAAAATCTAAAACCTATAAATGTCTTAGGAAAAATGAGACCACGAATCAGGACTGTTGGAGAGGTGATAGTAGTTACGAGTTCTTGTCTAGTCTAAGGACAAGTTATCAGTATCTGATGGACAACAACTTGATCGAAAGCTGCAAAGTAAGTAACGCACGAAGCGCGTATTATATATTATAATATTTTGTTAACTCGTTAATTCTATGAATAAATAAAAATAAATAAGTTAGATATACATTAGGTAATTAATAGGTACCACCTACCTACTCATATTAATCTATAATATAGGTATTACTTTTATGTGATTATAAAGTCAAGTCCTATTCAAGTTCATTGAAGTCAAAACCAATTGAATTAGAATTCGTAATATATGTTATTTAGTCACTTTATTGAATACCGACTTTTGAAGTTATTATTATTGTTTTTTAGAAAAAAATGTTTTAACTGTATTATTTATTTGTTAAAAAATGCAACATTATTAGACTTGCCCAATAATACCAGCTTACAATGCAGTGCCTATGTTTCAGTTGATACTCAAAATTAATTCAAGCTATAATTTACTAGTTTAAACTAGTTTTACCAATGAGTGCTTATAAGAACGTGTTTTTTTACTATAGTCATACCTCGTTTTTACTAATATATAATATTACCTAAGAAAGAATCCAAATTATTTCATATTTGATTTTAGTAGTTTGTATTACAATTCTAATTGAAAAATCATAGTGTTTTCGACGCATGTTTTTTTCGTCATATTTGTTTATCATATTTCAATGGTTGCCTACAAACTGAGTACATTTTGCTTAAAAAAGTAAAATTATAAAAAATTATTTTTGTATCAAGTTTAACTGATTATCATTTTATTTTGTTAGCAATGACTTTGACTAGGTATGCAGTGAGCTCAGTCTATTATACGTAATACTTAATTATACAATATCAATGTGTATCATTAATATTTATTTTCAGTATAAGTTCAATTATTCCTGTTAAATTAAAATTTAAAGTACTTGCTGTAGAAAAATTTCATATAATTTTATCATATTGACTGCAAATGTGGCAAATGACTCAAAAAAATAAATACATGATGTCTTCAGTGTGTTTAGGTTAAATTAAAATATTTTAAACTAATGAAATTAAAAAAAAATTCCTTTTATTGATAACTATTTAGTTTATAAAAGATTTCAAATGTTTGAGTTTTATTAAATATTTTAGTAAAAATGATGTGTGAATAACACTTTGTTTTGTAGATAAGTTATAAATTAAATTCGACTATTAAATAGTTTTAACTAAAAATGAGATTAAAGGGAAAACTTCATCAAAGATGGTTATATAGTGCAAGGAAAGATGTCTCAGATATCGATGAGTTAATAAAAATAGATAATGTAATAGACCTATGCTGGATGGAGAAATTTTGTAAAAACGTGCAAAATGTCTCAATGGCCTAAAATGTTTATATAGCACAAAAAAAATTATAAAACTAGTTTAAAATTATTTTGAATATTTACTACAAGTTTTAGTGTACATACAATGTAACACTCATATTATAATTAAATTTTATTATTATATTATACAAATAGCAATAGGTAAATAAAAAAAAAATTATTTTTACAATTTAAGACTATATATTTTTTGTATTTTGTGTGCATAAATATTTACATGTTACCTACAGTGGATTAATTTATTGTATTTCTTAACAGGAAGTTGGATGTGACCTTAACAATGCTTCACCAATTCAGGATTGGAATGTTGAACGATTAAATTTCTACATCAAAGAGTTAGAAAAAAGTTTCTGTTCAGGCTCTGCATCAAAACCTGATAGTTGCAATTTAACAGAAAATTTATCATCACCCAAAAGACTGGTATGATTCAAAGGAATTCATTAAAATAAAATTACGTATCAAATTTTTATAACTTACAAATTTGATAATATTTATATAAATTTTTTCATTTTTAGAGTTTGAACGGAGAAGTTTGTAGACTGAATATATTGCGCCATATAGCGCAACTATCCAAAAGACTGCCACACTGTCGAGAACCGCCATTGAATCAAAGCCGCTCGTCCATATATAATGCACATTACTTAGGTTATTATCTTAGGATTTTATTTTTTTTCAGTTATAATTCATTTTTAAGTATTAATAAATTTTATTTTCCTATGATCCAAATCCCGATCACAAATATGGCCTATAAATGTTAATCTTTTATAATTTAATAATTTTTTTTTTTATTACTTCATATTATGAATTATTATACATTTTATGATCAATGTTATCTGTAGACTTTAATTTTTATATTTGTTAATTAGTTATTAATATTATTTACTGAAAAAGGGCGCTATACCCGCATACATTGTCTCCGTCTTACAAACACATATCATAGCAAATTGTACATTTCAAGTAATCCATTTAACTCTGTTATTTTTAATATTAAAATGAATTAACTTATCATAAAATTTAGAAATAAGAATGTTATTTAGTGAATTTCATAAGTTTTTTGTATATTTTAATTTTAAAGTGAGTTATGATCATTATTAAATGTATATTACCGATTATTAACAATTTTAAAACGTTTATAACTCACTTTAAAATTAAAATATAAAAAAAGCCTATGAGATTCACTAGGTTACATTTTTACGCCTAAATTTGATGATATGTGGTTGTCAATTCACTTTAATATTAAACATAACAGAGTTAAAATGGACTATTCGAAATGTACAATTTGCTATGTTATGTGTTTGTAAGGTGTTGACAACACATGCGTGTGTAGCATCTCCTCAAGTCATAAAATACTATTATTGTTTTTAAAACGACATCGCACATTTTTGAAGGGATTTAATATTGATAATTTTTAAATAATTAAAATTTGCCAATTTAAAAATATTTAAATACGCTTTTAAAATAATGTACAAGTGGATCTCATATATTTGTACATATGTATATATAAATTTTTACATATCTCATACCTTAAGAAAATAAAAGTTGATTAAGTTATTGGGAGTCAGTGGTGGTGCCAGGATTTTTTTTCAGTTAGGACCAATAGGAGACCAACAATATAAGTTAGGGGCATTAAAAAATGAGATTTCAGCAAAAAATAAACAATTTATATAGGTATGAGCTAATAACTATCGTTTTTAAATTTTGAATATCTCTCTATTGTTTCATCTTGAAAAAAAATATTTCACTACAATCCATAGTTGCTCTGTTTTAGATACATTTGTAGTTTCATCAGCCACGATTTAAAAAAAAGATTCCTTTATTTCTTTGTAAATTTTGAATAAAATCATAGTGGAAATAATATGAAATATAAATAATTTCATTTTGTATTTGAATGGTATAAATATCTTGCATTTTTGGGTCCATAGTGTTTTAATTTGTGGTAATACTAATATAATTATAAATAAGAGTAGGTTCTAGGTAGGTAGTGTTGTCTATAGAGTTTGAGACTTATTGCACATAAATTTTAGGAAATATGTATGTACATATATACTTAAAATAACAAAAATATGCAACTGAATTTTGTTTTTAAAGCAATTAAAAAATTTGATTAAATTTTAAATTTAGTCAATTTTTTTTTAGTTAGTGATTTTTTGACAACAATAACTCTATAAACATTATATTACTCTATGTGGTCAATTTAATTTTCCTTATTTTTCCTTTTACATATTCAAAATGATTAATGATAAACGATAGTAATAATTTACAAATAAACAGAGTTTTACGCAGCAATAATTAAATATTTTCCTAGTCCTGTCTGATGACGTGATGATTCAGTCTAGATATATTGACAGACGCACAACAATAAAAAAATAAAATAGTGTTAACCTTTATAATAAATTTATTTTACATAAAACATAAAAATGCGTAAACGTGTTATAAAACAATTAAATTGTCAAAATTCGTTAAATATGTGTTTTGTCTTAAAAAATATATAAATGTAACAAGGCTCGAACCCTAGTTATCATATAATAATATATAGTAGTATATTAATCTTAATTACATTCAGTGAACAAATACTATATTTTTCTGCCCATGAAAAATGATTATATTATTAAATTAGTCAAGCCAGAGGTAGGACCAGGCATTTTTTGGTAGGATCATAGCTCTGTTTGGCCTGTTCTTGGCGTCACTACTGTTAGGAGTTTTCAACTTTTGGTTTTTTACAGTATATTGTTATAGCCAACATTTTGAAGCCTAATTTTTACATCATTCTAAGAACTGTGCTATTTGAATATTATACATATTAGACTGCTGTGAAACGTATGACGTACAGAGTCCTTTTCACTGTCGAGGGGATTGCAAATGGTAGTTTTTAGGTAGTTCAGTATAGATAATACTTCTGAAAAATGATTTGAAATCCACGAATATGTCTACTTGAGATCGATTAGGCCATGTTTTAAGATTTTGAATTTCAATAAGAAATAATCAATACTTGAAAGTTTATAAATAAAAAAAACAATCAAACCAAACTTAAAGGAGTTTGAAATCAAAATTTTTAAAAGTGGTCTGATCAATCTCAAGTAGACATATTAACCAATTTGAATCAGTTTACAAATGTACGATCGCATTATTAGGTGCATCTGTGTGTTTGACAAAATATTGGTATATTTAAGGTTGAAAGAACAGACATTTGCAATTCACTTGCTGCAATCCGTCTCAATCTACTGTATACTATTTACTAGCATAGAAACAGATTAACATAATCTTTTTTCATATTTTTTACTTCATTGTTGATCTCATCTCTTGGTACTAGCTCAAAGTTATTTTATTATTGGAAATGTTTTTTTAACGGTCTGTCAAATTTTGCATTATATAAATAGATTTTAATCTGCTACCAATTATCGATAATATATTATTGGCATTAATAAAGTATGGAGAGGGGCTACAAATTCGTTCTCAAATACAATATGATGTCAATAGGAATTTTAGATTTAATATTCTAACTGATTATATTCTTAAAAAAAATTATGGATTTGGTTATTGTGGACACGTGTTTTTGGAATGTACCATAAAAAGAAACATAAAAACTATTTTCTTAATTCTCTTGTATTTTTGTTTATGTATTGTAGAACTCCAAGATTAAAACACTTTAATTTTTATTAAATAAAATCTATGATTTATAATGAGAGCATGCAAGTATGCTTTGTCTTTCAATCATTGGTCACAACCACCTTTCAATGTATAATTTTAAAAAGATTTTTGACTACAACACCAGTACTAATTTAAAAATAAGAGAAGTGACAATTCTATTATTTTAACATTACATTTTGAGAAAAATTCATGTATCTAATGTGGAGTAGATTTTCCTAAAGCTTTCTTAAGAAAATACTTAATCTTAATCAAATTTGTTTAATAGTTAGAATTATTTTTCAAATACAATTGGTTTATTGTTGATTTAAACTTAATACATTTTACTTTTTAATTTATAATACTTTATTTCTATTTTTTTGCCGAGGTAAATCTCTGATTGACAAATTTGAATCCCCAACAATCAGTTAGATTTTTCTATTATTTTGGAATAATTAATACATAATAACTTATGTTATTAATTAAATTACCAAAAATATTTATATTTGTACAGATATAATATTAAAAATGATGAAATGGTTAAATTATTGGTATTTGAATCTCACATACTATTCACTTATGTTAAAATATATATTATCATTAGAATCTGAATAGAAAACTCAGAGGTATATATATTAATGATAGTAAATTAAAACAGTTTTAAAGTACCAATATAATTGGATACTATTATATTCTTAAAAGCAATTATGAAAGAAAATAATTTTTAATTTAATTTGAGTTCTATTTAAAAAATAATAATAATAATATTCTAGTTTGTATACCAGTTATGTAATTTTGTAATTTTAATATCATTGAAAAATATTAGGACGACTTCAAACAATTTGTAAAACTACACATTTTGAAAATGTTTTTATTATCTACTTAATAAGTAATTTTTATTGTTTGCTAACTTAATGTTAAAATTGAATTATTTAATAATAGTTACTAACGATTTATTCATATACATTATTATTACTCAATAACTTTATAGTTTTAGGATTGATGAAATTAACTTTTGAAAAAATAATGATTAAATTATATTTAAATAATAATGAACTAAAATTAGTTTGTAATGTATTTTATAGAATTCTGAATATAATGATTACTTCCATGCATAAATTATAAATAACGATTTCAGTTGTTATTTTTTACTTTAAAATTAATTATACTATTAACAAATAAATATATAAGTCATAATCGACTATCTACATGTCATATTATCATCAATTTCAATGTTATAAAAATGGTTAAGCTTAAATTGTATTGCAAAAAATTAGCATTCCTTGAGTCAATGTATTATTAGGTTTTTAAGAAAAAGCTTTTAATTTTTCACATCTATTTTTTTTTAGATTTAGTTCAAAGTGTTGCAAAGAATTTACTTTTGAAATTTCTAAGTTCACATTGAACACTAACAAAATGCATTTAAAATTGAAATAGCTAAAAATATTATTAAAAATTGTTTTACGAACAATTTAAATATGTAATAAAATGTATTAGTTTTAATTTATATTGAATATAATTAAACTGATGAAATTTGTATTTGATTAAAAATTTAAGTCCCTGTAATTATTAACTATAGGAATTCAGAAATAATATTTTTTTTTTAAGTCATTTATTTGTGTGTCTTTGTTTGTAATTCACTCAACAGTATTAACAGTTACTTATATTTTGTAGAAGTAAAATCAAATTTGAGATCTCTGGATCAATGGACGGCTCAAATGGAAGTACGATTGAAACCTAATTATTTCCGTGTCAATTGGAACCGCCGTGAAATCAGGCAAAAGGCAGAAGAGCACAAGGTAAGATTTATTAATCAATATTATAGTTAAGAAACATTTCTATACAGGCTTAATATGTATACCTTACAAATTGGAATCAAAGTTATATGTATTTTAATACACATAACTGTGCCTAGCTGTAAATATTTGGTAAGAAAAAACATAAAATTGCAGCACAGTTATACAATCAATTAAACGAATAAATTTATGCTATATGGCTTTAGATATTATTTAGTCTTTATTTTAGTTAAGTACTCAAAATGAAACTTTTTATGTTGTCATTTACTGCAAGACATTGGTGTCAAAATTCTAAATGTCTTTAAATACCTTGTTTTGTAGAGAAAAACTGGAAAATATAATATGTAATTACTTGTAGAAAACAATAAACGTTTTTAAATTGTTCTTGTGATATAATAATAATTTATTCAGGTGAATAAAATGGACAACTGCCCAACAGTACAGATATTAGTTAATAAAATGTTAACAATAAATCAATAAGATGAAAATATATAAATGCACAGAGTATTTGTAAGGGGAATATAAACCAGATAGATTTTATAAATAAAATATTACATATTGTTAATTAAATGTAGTTTATGAATATTATAAATAACTTAGAAAGTAAGGGTACTCGTCTAGTATGCTACCTATCGTACTTATTTTTATTTTAATTAATTTTATTGCGGGAAAGTTTATTTGAGTCGTTACGATAAATAACATATAACAGTTATACAAAACTGTAGCTAAATAGCCATTATGATAACCGATAAATATCCACCAAGACTCGCGATAACTTACTTTTAGATATATTATGTTGGTCTATGTTGTGTTTGTATATGTGCATTTTGTTGCGAGTATTTTTTTATTTTTAAATAATATAATGAATAAATCAATGCGCTGTTTGTACGGACATTTAATATCTAACGAGGAAACGTATAATATATAAAATGACATATAACAATATTATAAAATACTTGATAACGATGTTCATCAGTCATCACTCAACAGTGATACGTTGATACGTTTTGTTTCAATAAATTTAATAATAACTTTGTTAATAAATTATCGAGTAATAAATTGTTATTTATATTGTTGTTAATCTGTTGAATAATCAGTAGTTAAAAGTCTTTTGGTGGGTATTATTTTACGGTAGGTAGCATATTAGACGAGTACCAAAAGAAGAAATCAACATCCGGTGCATGCTTGTTACACAGAGCCTCCGCGGCTCTTGGAATCGGAGAATTTTTTTAATGATTTGTGCTGTATGATGGTAAACAAAATATGGCAGTAGATCGGTTATTATAATCAGTAATGTTAAATAGAGTATTTTTTAATAAATAAGTGGCATCAGTGTGATTATTGACAATCCTAAATTACACGGTGGCAATCATTTTGTTAAAATAATATATTGATAAACTACGTATTGTATAATGGGTAATTCGGATTCCAGGCGTTACTCATTTGTCAGGCGCTGTATAGGCATTTTATAGTGAGTAAATGAATGTAAAGTAATTTACTTTAATTTGTGACGGGAGTAATTAACTAACGATTAAAATGTAGTAATAGTTGTCGTTAGTAAAGTCGTGAATACTAAGAAGAGAAATATTTCTTCCGTACGGAATCTTTAGGTTCCGGAAACTATATGTTCGGAATAAATAAAAATAACAGCCAGATAAATCCAATGAGTACGAATATCGAATTCATGCGCATATTATCGGCTATACATAGAAATTATTTTAGAAAATAATGTATTTCTTTTAATTCATACCAAAACAATTATATAAGATGGACGTTACGGAATATGTACATTAATAATCATCAATTATAACACTACAAGTCTTTGGAACATCGTACGAGTTTAAAGTCGTCTCGAATTTTTATGCAACCGGCGTTGTGAATAAAACATACAAAAAAAAAAAAAAATTAAAATCGTTTTGTAAATTGTTTTGTTAGGCTACTCCTCCTACGGTCTATTCTTTAATCAAATTTTTGCCTCCACAATAAATCGACTGCGTTTACAAATCAATGTTAAAAGGCCCGTTTGGGCTTATGAAATGCAGACATCATGGGGTTGTGCCAAACCGTCAAAAACCAAAACAATTCAGGCATTTATTAAATTAATTCGTCAATTAATTAATTTAATTTAATTTATTTTACATTTTCAATCCGTTGCCATCCGTTTGCTAACCTCTGCCCCTTGGCACGTTTCCGACGACAAACTATATCCACTGCAGAATATGACCTCAACATTGAAACCATCATCAACGCTGCAGTTGCATTTAATCACTACAACAAATTCCACACCGACCCACTTGTTCGGCCATTCAACAAGTGGAGCGAGCAACCCTGAAAATCCTCTCCCCCTTCCCCCCTATCGGTTAAAAAGACACTGGTGCGTGGATTTATAATTAAACCCCCGTAACGATGATAACGCAGCTTTTTGGAGGTTCTGTTTCCGGACAGCTTCACCCCTCCTCGTGCCAATCATGGTATAATAATTATTTTCCTACATCGCGTTTGCTCATTGTATTTATATACAGATTGTAAATTTTTTTTATTTAAAAAAATAAAAAAAAAGTCGTTTAGTCGTGTTTCTGCCGTGCTGCAATGTGATATCGAATCGTCGTTTTCAATATTCGCGCGTTTAACACATCAATTTTAAATTTAACATTTCGCGACCCTGAGTTTTATTCGCATTGTTAAATAATATTGCTGTAAGTTGTAATATGGGAAGGCGATCAGCCTTTTTTTCTGCTCGGTACCCACTGCACGGCTGCGAGTGTATTAAATCTGAGTCGCAGTAAAAATATTTATTATGTTTATTCATGGTTCTAAACATAATTGTTATTATTAATCTTTGATTATTCAATATTGTATTAATTTTTAAATCGTGTCTATATTTTACCCATAGGTCATATTATACTATATTGTTAACGTCATTATAAGTGAATCCTATAAACACAATAATCACGCGTATGCAAGTGCTGTAAATAATGAACAATATGACGTACCTATATTATTAAATACGTACCTCTTATATATATCAATAATTTGAAGTATTGTAAATCGTAAACATCATACAGTATTGTGTGTTTTATACTTAAAAGATTATAAATTGTAACTGATATAAAAATCAAATTGTTTTCACCATTATCGACGCGATTCGATTCCAGTAAAAATGCTTTAAGTGTTTGAATTCTTTCAGTGCCTAGAAATATGGCGTGTTTCGACGAAGTCGATTTACCGGTTATCTCTACCTACCTTTTACGCTTTGAGTTATTTTTTAATAAATATCGATCTTATAGGATGAACTAGTTTGCAAAAAAAAGTCTTTTTAAAGACTGATAGCGTGAAATTTAATGCCAGTATATATTGTTTTCTTAGATCGTTTTTGAGCTATTATTGTTAAATTATTCATACTCCTAAAATATTTTTTTATAAATTAATTGTTGTTATTCATTTCATCAAAAATATTGTTCGTGTTTAACAGTATTTAATGTCTTGTTTTAAAAATTTTTCGGTTTTGTATTTTGTATGCCTGCAACGCTATAGATTCTGCGAGCCATAAGACTTAAGATTTTTTTATGGCCTCTAATTTTACACTATATATTTATAATATTGTAATTTTTAGTTATCAAATATTGTGCGTTATGAAAATAAAAATACAATTATGGAATATTCTTATCGTTTCATATTTGGCCCTCTATAAATTTGGCTCTGGAACCTCAACAGTCTTATTCCGGGCTTGTGGAATATGTATATATACCTATTGCAAATTAAGAATCTGGTATAAAAAAAAAACGCTCAATACTTTTTGAACTATATTTACTTACTTATCAACATTTAAATAGTGTTTTTTAAAACCCCTTTTTTAACAGACTTAGGACTTTTAATATTACTGTTACCTTTAATATTGATATACTTAGTTAAAAATATTGGTTTTTTTTTAATCACTTTTTTTTATTAAAATATAATATATTATTTATTATAAGTTTATATTGAAGCAGGTAAAAATTTAAATAACAATTGCCTAGCAAATTAAATTCTAGTTATTTTTTTTTAGCATCTAATTCCTCCATTTATTTAAAAATATATACTTTTTCAATCGTTCTTCTGTTTATGCTTTACTATAAACATGTACTATAGCATTACTTTGAATATTTTTTAAAATTTTTCATAAAATTAAAAATATTTTGGCTAGAAGTGTCAGAACACGGGCCGCAACTATTATACATTTATCACTAAAAATCAAATAAGACATTGCATAGTTTAAGGCTATGTTGATACTTAATATAATAATAAATAGATAAATAATAATTGGCATCGCGTTGGAATTATTTTACGTGAATCCGAAATGTCATTGACACCTTATTATGTATAGTTAACGATAAGTCCCCCGAGGATAATTTCCAATCGTGAATGGATGGATATGTATGGATGCCTTAAAGGCCAAAGCTGTAGTGTTTATATTATATTATTATGTCAGTGAAACAATGTCGAAAAAATTTGTTCTGCGTACGGATTCACTCGTCAGCTATACAGTTCGATTATTATTATTCCGGAGCCACTATACGTGTAGTCATATTATAATATACCGAGTCTCTTCTTTAGAAACGAGTCAATAATCAAATCTCGTCTAAAGACAATGATGCATGTGCTATATAATAATATTCTTTAGATGTCTTATGCCGACCAATATAACATAATAATAATAATATATTATACTCCATAATTGGATCAGCACCAGTTCTCTTATTATACACCTGAGCGCGACAATTTTTTAACCGTGTTTTTATGTGTTCGGCGAGCTTTATTACTTTCTCTCGGCCCGCTGCGAATCCTATTAAATTGCTGCTGCAGCGTTTATTTGCTTTTTAGTCACTCGTATTGAATTTAAAATTCGCTGTCTATTTCGCGGGTTCAGGTCTAGAAAGTGGATGCTGTATGCGCATTGTGTATATATAGACGTAATATTATATAGAAATTACATCCGATGATCAGCTGATTAGGTTCTTGTTATTATACCTGCGAGTTAGGGACCTTATTTAGAAATTTTGCGCCCCCGGGCTCGACATCCGCGGCGGCGTTCGTTTTCAATAAAAAATAAATTCAAGATTCAACTTGTGTATTATTGGTACCTAAAATATTCCGGGACCCATTTACTATAGGAGTTTGCCCGAGTATTACGAAAACGCTAACTGTCGCAGTTTCAAGCCTTATTCAAGGCTAAAATCGAACAATTCAGCCAAACCACACGGGAAATTTAAATGGTGCCGGCGATTACCTTTTTTGTTGTAAACTCGGCCCGGAAATTGCAGGTAATAAAAAAAAAGTCGATTGTAAGCTTGGCCCGGAAATTTCCACTGACAAATATAACATATTCCATCATAACCTAATATATATATATATATATATATATATATATAAACATATTAACTATTTTAATTTCAAAATTTGAAGATTAAAAAATTAAAATGTAGAAATCACGCTTAAAATGTATAAAAATAAAGAAATATCAGTAGATAAATACTCTAAACCTCCCTCTAAACCTACACAGCTTTTTAATTAAAAAAATTAGTTTTGCTTAAATTTTTATACATATTGTTTTTAATTTATATAATTTAATTCTGATATAACGAATTTTCATATACTTTTTAATAATATGAAGATGAAAATAAAACAAAATATTTTTTGAAGCGTAATGAGAATTGTCTCCTCGTAGTGTCCTCTGGGTATTTCTAAATGGTTCTCAAAAATATAATTATTAATTGATAATTATGATAATTGCATATGAGAAGGTCCGAAAATATTATTTTTACTCTGGCCTAGCGTTTACATGTCAGTCATATTTTCCTGAAAAAAAAAACCGAGCTGGGCTTATTGTGTATATATATATATATATTATTTCAATTTTTTTTTTGGACCGAGTTTACAATAATCGCCAAACCACACT
This sequence comes from Pentalonia nigronervosa, assembly GCA_014851325.1. Taxonomy (NCBI): domain Eukaryota; kingdom Metazoa; phylum Arthropoda; class Insecta; order Hemiptera; family Aphididae; genus Pentalonia; species Pentalonia nigronervosa. The sequence continues at coordinate 20,544 of JACXSJ010000169.1, read as the reverse complement.
GCAGTATTGTAGGCATGATGTTGGTGTATATACGCTTGAGTGATTATCTGGATTTAGTTTTTGTTGACATTATATCAAGTGCTCCGAATTGTAATAATTGTAATACTATAATAATCTGTATACGTATAATAAGATACGATTTACATAATTTGTGTGTACTTAATAAGTTATACTTTCGAAGTTAAACCGTCGCTAACTGTGCTAATTATATGATTATTAACTATTAATAACAGTATGAACAACTATGGCAGAGGAGACTATCGGGACTACACTTCCTCTTCGTGCGGTTGCTCGGATATAACGACCGCTGTGCAACCTATCGTTTAATTATACCATCCAAAGGTGTATGTAGCATAAAAATTAGAAATTACGATGTTTAATATCCTTTTATACACATCGTACTTTCGTAAACGGTATATAAATAGTTAGCTATAATATGTGCTTTATTTTCTCTGACAATTGTTGTAATGATGATGTACACATCATAAATATATACGTTAATTAACCGTTGATAGACTTATTTAGTTATATATAATTATATATGATATCTCACACTATAATGTTTAGATCATATTATCGTGTCGAAAACATCAGCTTGCGACGCACTTCACTACAGCAGTGTTTAGTTTTAACAACATTTTAAATGATTTTAGCGGATGTAAATTGGATGAATTTATGTTTTTTCCGACACTAATATACTAATGCAAATGATATATTTAAAAACAATTTTCTACTATAAATTATTTAGCATATAATTTTTTGGAAAATGTCGAAGCATCAAAATTCTAGCGAGTAGTAGTTTTTGAGCTTTTAAGATATTATAAAATTGGCGATGGTAGCAGATATAATATAATGTGGAATAATTTGATGATTTGAATATTTTAATAATAATTATTAATCTATCAACGTTTATAATTATTGCGAAAAAATGGTCCAAATATAAAAACATACTAGATTCAATTATATATTACATTTATTTTATATTTTTGTAAACTCATTCTTAAGAACTATTATCCTATTATAGTACACACATTTTAATGACCGAAAAACCACACGTTCGAATTTTGATTTGGAAACATAAACATTTTCAAAAAAGTTATCTACTAAATAATTTACTGTAAAAAAAAGGAAGGGGAGAGAGTTCACATTTGAAACATAGAAGTTTGTATCACCACAAGACATACCTCTGTAATACAAAAAAATCTTGAGAATTTGAAAACATGGACTTGATTAAATTTAAAAATTCCAAATCTCAGAATTTAAATAAATTCATTGTTAACGGGAAAAAAAGGGGTGAGCGTGATATGATGAATCACCCTGTATGGACGAGTATGTATTTAATTTAAAACGTTCCGAATGTTTCATGTATTATGATATATGATTATGTATTCGTCTATTATCGTTATTAATTTTTAGGACACGACTATGATGGTGTTGTACTTGATTCAAGGTCATCGTATATATACTTTCATGTAGAAGAGGTGTTTATAGCGTATAGTCGTAGAAGTTGAAATGCCTAGGCAACGTCATATTATAATATATAGGTCGGATGATTAATCGGTTTCTTCAACAGTGAAGTAACAAACACGATATTTTGTATATACGTAGTTGTTATGTAGGAGTGTGATGAATAAACTCTCTATAGGCGGCGTATATGGTTATTATTCTTATAAAACTCGGTTACCGCGGTGATGGTGTCTTTGAAAATTATTAGTTTTATATGCACGTCATATACTGCTGCTGTGCATACACGGCGTGTACGAGTCATCATTGTTGGCTTGGATTAAATAGGTCCAAAAACGCTTTGACAGAATTCTTAATTATTCGTGAGCGTTACGATCATCAAATACTCAACACCTTGCTCGAGTATATAGATATATATTTTAAGACCATGAAAATGTCAAATGATTTATTTTAAATGGTGACTGTAGACGTAGTTATTTTCTACCTGTGCCAAAAATGTAACATTCATATAATTCGGTTTCTATTAAAAAAATATATATATATGTAAATTTATATACACACACATCTTGTATTACATATTTTATTTTATTTTATTGTGTATACGGGACTATATAGCCCTTTGAAAGAAAAACAATGTATACAGACTTTATATTAAATTACAGTTATTACTATAGTTGCACATATAGAATGTACAACAAGTTATGATTATATACATCGAGATCGATATAAATATTGAAATTAACAAAGGAAAAAATCCTGCACATTGGCGAGAGACGTTAATCTTGTAATATTGGGTCATTCGATAAATAATTAGAGGCGTAACGATGAACGTAAAAAAGGATATTAATTCTTAGATTTAGTTGTAGCACCCTATATAGTTGATTAGACTTAAGAGATAAGGCGAATCTACTTTTTCTGATAATAATCCATTTAAAAATGTAAACCCAAGAGTATATCTCCGTATGGCAAATGGTGTCTGTACTAAGAGATTCAGAAATAAGTGTCAGAATCGTGCGGCGGATGGTGTATGTGTAGTATAAATGCAGTAGATCTAAGAAAGTTTCTTTGTACCATTTCAAGCTGGCGAGAGTTTTCTGATGTATGCGGATCCCAAAAACCGCTCCGTACTCTAAAATTGGACGGACAAGCGTGCAAAAAATAATTTTTAAAGATAGACAGACCTTATGTTGAAAGAGTCGGTCGTTTTAAGAGCCCAAGTGTCTTGTGTGCTTTACAACACATTGTATATTATTAATACGTGGTTCAGAGTCAAGACAACTATTAAAGCCCGAGCCAACAACTATAGTTTCAACACGCGAAATTACCGAGTTGTTTAGCTCATATAGGACCACATAATGACAGAATGTTTTCTATATAGTGAATGACATAATATGACACTTATCATAAGGTTCAGAGTTAGGCCTAGCGTTTTAGACTATTTTAAAATAAAAAAATAAAATATATTTATTATAAAACGTATAATACCTATTATACAAACTCCACTATGTATTATTTAAAACAAAACATTGACACATAATATAATATAATATACTAATTTACATGGGCATTATTTTGTTATACATTACTTACTTTTATATTTCAATTCGTGGGTATGAAAAATTTGATCTCACAACTTTATGTGTAAATATCTAGAACGAACAATGAACTTGATATTAATTCTCATCCAAACAATAGTATAACAATTAATCCATACATTATACATTTAATTCGTCATCGTTAAGTATGTATTATACAAATACAACTCGTACGCTCATTAGAATTCTTGAAGTGTGTATTATAATAATAATAATAATAATATTTGTGTTTCGCGTTTCCACTTATACTAAATTATAGTATATAATAATATATATTACACGAATAATTATTATCAGTGTAATTTGAAATAATAGTTGCCTTCTTGTTTACAAATTAGAATATTATTTCAGATTTACCAATATACAAATATGTAATCGTCGCATTCGGACAATCATCGGACCATCGATCAGATACATAGGTAGTAGAGGTATATCTTGTTATAATTATCATCCAAAGTATTCCAAATTCCAATTCGTCTTTAAAAACAAACAATTTCGATGTACTTAAAAAAAAACAGTATCAATAACAGCATAGCATATCTGTATCATGTACAGCTATGTACAGAGTGTAACAGAAAGACCTGGCAGATAAAAATTATGAAAGTTACATGGGTAATAAATATAACTTGATATTTATTCGAATTTCCAAAGATAATATTTTGAAAAAAATTATTACGTTTCAAATAAATTTACTCGAAAAAGTATTGATATTAAAAAAAAAAAAAAACTACTTGATTTAAATAAATGTGTTTACTATTGATTTTTTTCCAAAAATTAGATTTATAATTTATCTATTTTGAAATTTTCCAAAAAACTTTTAATCCCAAATTAAATTTTATGCGATATTTGTGAAAATAAAATATATGCATATGAGCTTCTGGTCTTATATTATATGTAATCTATACGACTAATTATTATTATCGACTATAGGTATATGTACAAAAAATACGTGTTATTGTATAGTTGTATTCCTATATATACATATAAAACACACACACACACACATATATACATATATATAAATTAGAAGAAAATAAAGTAATCGACACGTGTGCCAACAAAAGCCAGTTACTTGAGTGTGTGGGAGGGGGAGGGGGTCTCGTCGCCGCAGAATAGATTCGATAATAATAAAATTAAAAAAAAAATTATACAATCAATAGATTTTGTATTATCGGAGCCGATTGCATCGGCAGAAGCGCGTAGACAATGGGCAGCACGTCTCGTTTGGCGCTTATTGAGCTGCAGCTGTACAATGCCATTGCACCGACCACTTCCATGGCTGAAACATAAAATATGCATCATATTATATACGGAGCGATTCAAAATGTTGCGGCAACATTATCGATTCAAAACAGAAACAAATGTACGATATGAACGTTTTTTGATTTACAAATATATAAAACGGATTTGTACATTTTTTAATATTTTACAATATTTTAGTGTTTTTTTTTTTGGGCGGTCAACTTTAGAATTTTATAAAAACTTTAAAGCATATCTTTCGAGCATAGAGTTTTGCACCGATTAATGTCGTTCGAACACTAAAATGTATTGAAAAAATGTCTGTATATTATTTTTGAAAAAAAAAGTAGGTATGTTCCCGTTTGAGTTTCTAATGTCGGCCCCTTAAAACCTCCCTAATATATTGTAAATAACTTTTGTATCATATACACTTTTATTTATTTATTTATTTATTGAATCAATAAAGTGTCCGCAACACAAATTTTGAATCGCCCTGTTTATGTATTGTATATACGAGTATTATAGGTACTCTGCGAAACGAGTTATACAAATGTGATGCGAGGTTGGATTATTATAACAACCGCGATGATTGCTATTATTATTATTATTATTATTATTGTTATTGCTATGAGAAATTATTTCGTTTCCATGGTGCCGTGTATATACGTATACCTACACGCACATATATATATATATATAATATGACTTCTGACACGATTTCGATTACCTCTTATCGTTATGGATCGCGGGTGTTTCATCGATTTCGGTTTTTTATTTTATTAATCAAGCTGAAGACTGAGGAAACGCCACAGTTCGGCGGCGCGCAGCATGTTTCGCAACGTGGAAAAACTCGTCGTCGAGTTTGGCCCTTGCTGCAAATGACGATTAGAATAAACGGTTTCTCTGGTTACCTAACTGCCGCTATAGTACCTAAACCTACCTACCAATATAGCAATATATATATATATATATATACCTGGCTACCTAGGTATCTAGTTATTCTGTTGTAGCTGTGTGCGTCATCGTAACGGATAACGAAATTTATAATTTTTGTTCAGTTAGGTACAATAATGTACTATATATATATTCGTTATCGCGCATTCCTCCAGGTGACGGAGCTATAATACTGTGGTCTATATTAAATTATACCTGATATAATAGAAAATTTTTAAATTTTCCACTATTCCTCCACTGCTGTACTGATAGGCCAAAATTAAATCATTAGACGTGATTGTGGTTGTGCGTAATGTATCGAGAAAAAATCATTATATTGACACGTTGCCGCCGTTCTTATACGATTTAATTCAATTAATTTTTTTAATTATTTTTATTTATTTATTATTATTATTTTCTTTTAATTTTTCAATTTAATTTAATATGGTCAACATAATATAGTCATCAATTCTATCTACTGCGACTATTATTATGCGTCAGTGACGGATCTAAGTCTCAGAAGGCCGGAGTACTACTAATATCAGGAGCCCCTTAAAAAAATTGCTATTTTTAAATCATTTAATAAAATTTCTTTTGGTTTTTGATAAAAATGAAAATGGATGTAATAAATGTAAACGTTTCAACTTTATATTAACTGCTCTTGGTTTATGCCAAATAAGAATAAATCTGCAGTGTTCATAACTGCAGCTATTTATACGGGTACTGGCAATTTCTTTTAAAATACTTCTTTCCTTGACCATATTATTTAATATTCTCAATAATTTATTACTTTACAAAGTTAGAAAATCTAGGACACCGCGACGACCACCTGTGGCCGCTAAAACAAACTTATCTTTGAGGCCCCGGTGCATTGAACCCCCTGCATCCGACACTGATTACGCCTATAATCATAATTGTAATAATGATTTTATAAACGTCTATATTTTTGGTTAGATTAGGTAATATTTAGTCAATAATTAATAACTTGTCTATTATTGTGCGTGTGTTTATGTTTTTACTTGTTTATTCAGTGAATGGGCCTCAACGTTTTTTCTTACAAAACTGGTGGTCCTCACAACTTAAAAGGACAGTTGTTTTTTAATATATATATATATACGCTATACAGCGACTATTTAGAAACTTCCACTGTCTACCTACTTCCTGACCAAATTTTAAAACTAACATATTCGAATATTTTTATATTTACCATGTAAATTATAATGCGAATCGACGTATAAAATGATTACATAAATCAACTCAAGCAGCGTTTTCTACCTCGCAATTTCACTAATTAAAGGGAGGTACCTATATTGAAAAATGCATGCCAAAGACAATTTTATTGTTAATTATTTCATCAACGAGTATTTCGATAAATACAATTGTAATTTTTTTCAATAATTGTTGATTCGTTGACGATATATATAATTATTTTATTTACTGCGTAGTAATTTTTCAAAATTGTGTTTCAAGAATATTAAAATAATATTTTGACGATGATAAATGCGGCGGCGAAACACCGCTCCGTATGACTACATATTATACAATAATAATTATATTATATAGTGTCTCGTTATAAGATATACAATTTGAAATGCCGTAAACATCGTATCATTTAGAGTTTTCTTAATTAATCCGCGTGGGACATCCTGTTTGTATATATACTTATTATTAGTTCTATATAATAATTGAAGTGAACATGTACGCTTTCCACGTCAAGACGCGTTGTCTTCTAGTTATACCTACATCACATTATGTCTTATTTTTCACGTTTCAAAATCTTAATAATAAAATCTACCATTTTTCCTATTCATTTTTAGTCATTCAAAGTATAGTATATTATTATTATCGTCGAGTTATCTGATGACGCGTCATTGTTGCGTGTCTATATATACTATAATATAATAAATGGACCGAAATTCGCGTAAAAGTCTATCAATAGGTATACACAATTGCGCTTCGTAAAAAAACTACTTCATTGTTCGATATCTTATCTGCCATCAATGAAATTGGTAATTTTTTTTTTTTATCACATGTATATTGTGGTCCTGACATTATAATAAAATATGTGTTGTCTAATGTCGACGATTTTGCTTAGATTGTTTTCGTGTGTCCATTTTACATGCATTCGGTCGCAGTCTGCTCAAACAATAAAGAACCATGAATGTGCGAAATGGCTATTATATAATATATGTAGGTATGCTGTGGTAAGACGGGCAGGTTGTCTTCGAAATATGTATCCGGAAAAAAAAAATGTGCAGACGAACGCCGTTCTTATTCTGACCTGCTATTTTATAAAATTGATCAATAATAGTGAGGTTATAGCGAAGTTGTTAAAACAGTTAAACAATATTTAGTTTTAATTGTATGTATTAATTGTATAATTACACGGCGTCGGTAAACTTCTGTAATTGTCCATATAGATTTTCGTCCTCCGAGACTGGAAACAAGACGTATAGTCGATTTAAAAATTGATATTAATTTAACGACTAAGCACCAATTGGATATAATTGTATAGCAGTGTTGAGTCAAATGTGTTTTTTTAGAGGCTTGTCTATAATATGTCACCCACCCTGCAGCATCACTAATAACCCGATAGGAGCGCGGTCTTCAACGACGGTCTAAAAAATCTATAATTTTTTTCTTCATGTTTTTATTATGCAGTGTGGTTTTTGGATTTCTATCGATGACAACCCATATATACGTTTTTAATATCATGATCAAAATCACGAATATACTTTTCTAAAAACGTCGGCGTACCGTATATCAAACAAAATTATTTATTTTTTTTTATCATATCAACAACCTGCGCTGCAAGCGTGCTGTAGTTTATAGGAAAAATTAAAAACTATTCGCCACGATAAAGAATATTGTATAGGTAGCAAAAAAAAAAAGATTATCTTGCCATAAAAATGTTTGGATTCAGGCGATAATATGTTATCATCAAATAGGAACATTATTTCACATTTAGAAAATCATTTTAGCCAAATGTAAATGGATCACTTAGCAGTACAAACGATCGCAGTGCGATTATTATTACAATATCCTCAGTCTGCTGTAAGCACGCCGCCGCCGCACGCACGTTTCCGAGACTACGATTTTCCCCGCGGAGATCCTATCGCGCGACCGATGTTGCTGCAGCGTGACGCGTGGTATAAACCTATTACCACGTATCCGCGTCTTGAGTGTACCTGGTTAAGAACCGCGGCAATAGGAATCGGACTTGTTTCTCGTGACGGTAAACGCATAATAATATTACACGCACGACGGTGATTTACAGTTCTGTCCGCCCGTATCTCTCTCTCTCTTTCACATACATACTAGTGAAAAAATAATAACAATAATCGACAACCGCGGACCGACCAACGAGAGTGTATATATTATATATATTACAATGCGTCTAGGCAGTCTTACCGCCGCCGCAGCGAACACCTCCCGACACTGCCGCGCAACATGTCCCGTGTATGATCTATATAAATAATAATCGTAATTCCACGGGTTTCTGCTGCAGTAGTATAATATATAACATGCCGTCGAGTGGTAATCCACAAAAACCTACCATCGTCCATATTATAATATATATATACGCGCGCACGCACGATATTCTGCTCTAGTACCTTTACTACAATATAATATATTATAACGCATTATTTGAGAGAAAAATATATATATAATATGCAATCGGGTCATTGTAACGGAATTTTATTCGACACGGTCTATCATTACGATATTATATTTTGATGATAATGGGCGTTAATGCAATATATATATATATATATAACTATACCGCCTAACCCAACGCGTTATTATGATGTACCAAATATACGGTCGTCGATGCGTATACGCACATCCGCGGTAATAATCGCGGTACACCGTCGTACCGCCGTAATCTCGCATCGCGGGCACCTCGCGGTATTGTTCTCGCGCCGGAAACCGACGGACCGCGGCGGTGATGATCTGCGGCGAATATACGGATTTTGTCCTCCTCCCTGTAGATGCGCGTGGTCGTCCTGAACTCCCGCAGTATTACCTGCCGAGACGACCTTAGGATTTGCGAGGACAAAAATAATTTTTTAAACCAATTTTCCTGGTTTTTTTTTCCGAACGCGAAGCCCTAAATTCGAGCAAAAAGTACGAAGCACTGGGCCCTCTGCCCGCCCACCCCTAAGAACAGCCCCGCTGTATTCCACTCGGTGCGGGAATGACATTTTACAATAACCGCAAATGGCGACGATGTGTCTGCAGGACCTGCAAATCTGCGACGGACGAGAAATTTATCGTTTCATAATAATATTACGCCTGTACATAATATACAGGGTGATCCACCAACGATGACACTCGCCCCCCCCCCATTTTTTATTTAATATAGTACATTTTTTCAAATTTTAGAGTACTCTGTGATATATGAATACAAATTTCTGTTTTTCAAATGAAATCCCCCCCTTTCAACCAGAAATTATCAAGTGGATAATTTTTTTGAAGACTTTGACGTGTCAAAATCAAAATTCTGATGAATAGTTTTTGAGTTAATTAATTGTGTGTTCTAAGGATGATCTAAGTCCACGATAATGAGTTTTAAATAGTTTAATAGGACTATGGAAATTCGAAAGTTTTACGGATTAATGTCAATCTATCAATATTTATAATTTATAAAAATAATCCAAGTATAATAAATATACTAAATCCAATATTACATATTGTTATATTTTATATTTTTGTAATATCGTTTTTAAGGACTATTCTATCTTTAGTGTAAATATTTTAATAACTGAAGAACTACTCGTTTGAACTTTTTGAATTAATGCATTAACGATTTCAAAAAAATTATACACTGATTAATTTAAAGTAAAAAATGAGGGTTCTCATTAAAAAAAAAATCAGGAGTTTGTATTGCCACAGGACACTATCTTAAGTAGTACAAAAAAATCTCAAAAATCTGAAAATATGGTCTTTAAGTGTAGGTACGCATATTCAAAAATTCCGAAAATTATAATTAATTCATTATTAAATGAAAAAAAAAATGGGGGTGAGCATGCTCGCAGGCGAATCACTCTGTATATTATGTATTTATAATATAATATGTACACAACAGGATTTCGCTGCTGAATTGTTGTCGCCGCCGCGGAGAAAGTTATATTATATTGTACTGTTGGAATGAAAAAAATCATTATTATTATTAATTATAAAAAAAAAAAAAACTGATGCAGTTTTTGTTTTTTCTTCCTATAATATTCGTTCGGATTGTACTATGGCGGCCGTGTCAAACCGTAAATACACGTAATCATCATTTAGTCCGTTTACGCCATTATTGTAACGCGAGAGAATTATTGGCGTTTTCTTATGTAGTGCATACATAATTCGTATTACATTATTTATCATAATAATAATAATAATAATAATAATAATAATAATGATAATTTCCAAACGGACACACAATTCATGGACGGTTATTATTGGCGTGGAGAAAATTATTTTAATTTTTTTTACATTTTTTTTTTCGTCGTTCTACAAAATACGAGAAATTGGTTTACACGCGACATTATAACAATAGTTTGCGTCGGCTGCATTTTACTATTTTATATACAAGAATATATTTTATCGCGAATAATATGGTTTTCGATAGTAAATAATAAAATAATATTACGATAAGTATAGTGGGTACCTACCCGTTATCGTATTATTAGTTAGATCAAAACCTCATAATATTTGGTATATATATTATATTGAAAATTTTATCACGGGTTTTTTTTAGTTTTTTCAGACCTATTTGTCGAGAGTTCGGAAAAAATCCTCTCGAAAAATCTACCGTTAAAACTGCCATTACTGCGCGCCTTCGTTTCAATTAAAAATAATAATAGCAGTGCCTAATTATACGTATAAGATAATATTATTATTTTATTATTTACATATTATACCTAACATATTATAATTTACATAGTAATTAGGTTACATTAGGTAGGTAGGTAGTTAGGTAGGTATCTCTATTGTTAATTTGTATTCATTATTATGTGTTGATTGACGACTGAACTATACGCCTACTAAACTGTTATTGTATTTAATTTTCGCATATAAACAGTTATTTGTACAGTTGTTGTTGGATATTTAAATCCATAAATTTCGGTTTTATGGATTTTTTGTTTTTTCACAATTTGTTTTAGGAAGGTTTCCGCTATTTGTATATTTTCATCTCTGAAGGATTTTCCATTTCATATAATATTGTGAATGACCGTTTAAAAGTTAAAACATGATTTTTATTGCGTTTTAATTTACGTTTACTTCAGTACCTACCGAAATAGAAACTTATGTATACAAATTTTACTATGTTTGTTTTTTGTAATTTCGATTGCTTTTTTTTCGTTATTATATATTATTTTGTTCATAAAAATTCTTTCTATTGTTATTCAATGGACAACACTATTCACATCACACACAGGTACCATGGTTTGAGCGCATTCCTCGACATGCATAGTCGGTTACAAATAAACATTATATATATATATATATATATCAGTACCAGTTCGATAAATCTAAAATTGGCTTTTTTTCATCATCAAAAATAACGGTACAGAGTATCAAAAGCGTATCCATTGTACCTATGTATGATTCGATCGGTACGTACAATTTATTTATTATATTATTATACTTATAAACTTTCGCACGATAAATATAGAAAAATGTATAATGCGAAAGTTTTTTATTTAGAAACATCTAAAATGATTTATACATTTTACAATTTTTACAACATATTAGGGGAGTTTTAGGGTGTCAACTTTAGAAACTCATATGGGAGCCTATACTTTTTTTGCAAACATAATACGAAGACATTTTTTCAACGCATTTTAGTGCTCGTACAACATTGATTGATGCAAAACTCTAAGCTTGAGAGATGTTTAAAAGTTTTATAAATTTCTAAAGTCGATCGCCCAAAATCTTCCTAAAATATTGTAAAAATTATAAGATGTACAAATCATTTTAGATGTTTCTAAATAAAAAAAAAAACTTTTGTATCATACATTTTCAATCACTCTGTATACAGGTTTGTGCATTAAGTTTATGGATGTACGTATTTTGTATATAATATGTTGGATCATTTATGCATAATTATAGTGGAACTTAAACAAATTTAAGTTATTGATATCAATTGCAGTTGAATTGTTTTTGTTTTTCTCATCTTATAACTTGTGTATTTTTTTCACTGCATAGCCGCACAACTATTTTGGGCTAAGCGCCATAAGTGGCGAGGCCTCAATTGACCTTTTTATGACTTTAAAATATCTAAAAAATTTACTAAAAATGTAATGGATTTTATCGAATGAATCTATACACACAATTATCACGGTAGACTACTAAAAAGTCTGGTATATATAATATTTCAAATAATTTAAATATTCAAGCGTAATTGTTCTATTCTTTGGAATATATATAAAGTAACCAGTCGGACTTGTGTTGTATTTTGTTTTTTTGCCGGTTCACCCATGTGTTGTTAACAGCTAATTTCGCCTTATCTGCCGTTACTTCCAATCTCATTCTGCGGATAAGTGTTCAAATAGTCGGATATATATATATATATATATAGGCTGTATTTAAGTAACTCGACAAACCAGATAATTAAGATTGTATTCTATCTGTTCAAAATCCAAAAAGGTAGTATTACTGAGTTACAGTTATCACTCTATAAGTTATCACTAACAAGTTGTGATATTGCCGATGTACAAGAGACTATTTATTAATTTCGTCAGTTAAATTATTTAATTAAATTGTATATCAGTATTAATTGGAGCGCTAATTGTGCATCACATCGAATTTTCCTTTTACCTAATTAATTATACGAACTGCACTTTTTTACTGTGATGCGGTTATGACTGTCTGTAATCAATATACCTAGCACCTAAAAATATTTTTATTTTATATACTTTGATATGTCCTATACATCATATATTAAAGACCAAAGACGTGTCAAACTGTCTGACACGCGTGATTCACAATAATATATTATATTATACTCATAAATATCGTGCATTACAGACTTCAATATACGTGAAATCCTTCTCGCCTTGGCGTTGGTGGAAATTGTGTTTGCTTGACTGGAAATTAAGAAGCGTTAATTTGTGTATTGTCTCGTAAGCATATATATGCCGTACACAAATTATTCGTGTTCCACTGAGATTTGATTGATTTTTTCGACTGCGCGTCCAGGTTCTCCCCTTTATTATAGACATATTATATTTGTTATCGTAAATACTTAAATTGATCATACGTTTTGATGCCAGAAATATACATAATATATTATAATGTAGCAGCCGTCGTTGGTTTTTGTGTCTTATGGTTTTTCTACTTGATTCGATTTTTTTTTTTACCAGCAGGAGTATGACGAAGTGCAGTTTTCGTCAATGTACGCAAGAGATTTCTATAAATTTACCGTTTTACTTTTTTTTACTATTTACTGTTTATTTACCATTTAAAATTTCACGTTATTATTTTAAGCAAATATACAAGTGTAGTCTAATGACTTTCACAAGAAGCAGATACTCAAATTAAATGTTTCTTTAATGTAAATATGGTGCCATTTTAGAGCGATCGAATGGATTTGTACTTGACCCAGGTTTCAAACTGACAAGTGGTCTGGATCCTAGACCCCATACAGACATGGTATGTTGTAAGATGTCTAAAACACTTGAATTTATTTTTGAGAATTGCACATTCCTTCAGTAACGGATTATCCCTTAAGGTACCTATATAGTCTATTGCGCTTTGGTGCAGAGTATTTTGGAGTATGGCAGTATAATCTGGGATCCCAATTATGAGTGGTTTTCTCCAAATTGAACGTTTGCAGAGACGGTTTTTTAGGTTTGCTGGTTCTTTACTCCATATCCCTTACACGCAACGTAATTATAAATCTGTAGCTACAAGACTCAGATTAGATTCTGCGGTCAATCGTAGACATTCGTTAAATCTCCAGTTTTTAAAAACATCCTATCTGGAAAAACAGACTCACTCACCCTTCTCTAGTCTTTGATTAGTTTTAAAGTCCCTCAACTTGATCTGTCCATAATTCTGTCCCCCTTATTATTCCACAATCCTCCACAAACTATATGCCAAATGAGTATTAAGCATATAATGTTCCTTGCCAATGCATAAATCGTAGTATATTGTTCTTGTTATTGCATTTATAAATTTGTTGTCCGAAAAACTCAGCCCGTCAAACCTTAATAAATAAAAATTATGTATTCGGTATTATCTATACACACTTTTTACTCGTATACTTTCTTTAACATGCGTACAATACAATAATAGATATCATGGATATAACTGTAGATCAGAAAATACAATCATCCTTTGACAATTCCTCAACAATTTATATCATGCATATATTGTCATGGCTCAAGAGATACCTACGAGATATGCATCATAATCGCTCATTTCCGTCTTAAATTATAGAACATGAGCCGCATAATTATTGCCCCAGATTTCACACTAATTAAAGCGTAGCAGTATAGTCGATAGACGAGTATTATAGCCAACCCGAATTTCATCGACAAACTTGTAAGCGGTTCTATAATCAATGCACCCGAACTTCTTGCAGAGGTTAATTTCAGAATTCCTAGTTGATCCTCCAAGTTATCTACTCTCCATGCTGTGCAGTTCCTCGACATAACACAAATTGTGACCGAAACCACCCCATCTGCCGAATGATGCGACTAAAAAATGCGAGCACCTCTCTAGTCTGCAATACCTGTCATACATTTGTGATTTTAAATGTATACAAGTTATTGTAATGTATACAATGTCTCATTTCAAACCTGTACCTCCGTAATGCTGTATGTAAAATAGAATAAAATAATATTATAATAATAAATGCACGTGTATCGTTTATTTAAAATTCTGTTGTCGTTAACTTTCGATTGCTTTTCATGCATCGAATATTTAATCTGAATTTACATATAGTACACATAGTAGGTAAAATATAACGATTTCTTTTAAAGTCTTCATTTTTAAACTTACTTATGTATTTATTTTGTTTTCCATAATAGATAACGGTGTACATTATAATATTTTACATTGGTACTATAGGGGTAACATAGAAAATATGAATCGTGTCATTATGTGTGTGACAATACTGTACGAATCATTTCCTGAGTCGTGTTATAATAATACGCGTTTCAACTGCAACTAGTCCCATCGACCGAACGCTTAACAAAAAAAAAAAATAATAATAATAATAATCGTTGAATAATCAACATTTCGTAATGTGATGTATATTATTATTATAACAATAAACGTATAAATTATTGTTCGATTGTGCTGACATTCTTAAGATTTTACTAAGATTTTTTTACTGCGAGCGTTTTTCCTGGAAAAAAACACGAGCGAGGACTTCGTTTCTTACATTTGCGTATAAAATATAGCAGTATAATAGACACAACAATATTATGATTTCATTATTATGATTTTTTTTTAAATTTAAATTTTCCATTGTCCTTCAAATGTCGAATCTTCCGTCCAACAGGCCACTACGAATTTCATTCAATTTTTGTATTAAAAATAAATAATGTTTTTACTTGAAGTATAATATTAGAAAACTGGATGTTTACAAAATGTTTTATCATAATGGTTGTTGTTACTGGTTTTTATTTAAACTATAATATAATATATTTGTGCTCATTCTATAGAATACTTAATAGAACTTCCGCATATACTTAGTAAGTAGGCGGATATATCCTAGTACTGGGGCGAATTTCAAATTCACAAAGGTAATGAGGTTTAACCCCTCCCTTTATTTTTTTTGGACATTTATTACTGTTCAATCGGCACAAAAATTATACAAATTTTGTTGGTTTTAATTTCTAAAAATATTACAATTATTATTATTGTACTCATGATGAAAATTACGATGGTCTATTAGCACTATCAAGCTCATCAACACTCATCAAGCTACTATTGGCCGTTGGGCTTCTTTTACTTTGGCTTCAACGCAATCGGGACATCAATCTGCAGATTATATCTTTATAAATTCTTAAGTATCAAGTTATAGATCAATATTGTATTAATGTTAAGTGGTGACGAAAATCCCAAGGGGGGGGGGCGTCCCATCAATTACCACCCTGCCCGATATCCATTACTGATGCTTACTAAGGTATCACCTTACTAGGTGATATTTAAAGCTTGGTAAGTGTCATAAAAGAAAAACAGTTACAAATGTAAATTATAATTTAAATAAAAAACTTAAACTGTTTCAACCAGGAATAAAAATAATTAACAATTAGGTATTAGAACTTAAATGATATACTTATATAGATATTTCTCGGAAAGTGTTATGTGTGACGGAAGCAACTTTTTGTATCCATGTACAACAATTATTATAACATTAATATATTACGAGCTTAAATAAAAATGTCTGGTATTGCAGGTATAGGTATAGTATATTATCAAAAAATCGATTTCAAAAAGTATTTATAATCGCTCAATTCAACACTTTCTGCAACTACAGTGTAAAGTCCTGCAGGTCACCCCACCCTGTCACATCCCCCGGCCGTTGCTACTGTAATGATAGGAGCCGAAAATCGAAATCCCGAGTGCTCCCTGTCTGCAATTTATTGCATACCTACCTAAATAACAAAATAATTAATTTTTTTTCTAATTTTTAATACGATTTATATTAAATTAAATGATAGAGTCTATCTAAAACAAGAAACCTACCTATATATTACGAGATTAAATATTGCCAATTGATATACGTCATTATAAATACATTTTTTTCTTTCTAAGCGGGCTAATACAACAATTCGCATCGATAGTGCGTATTTCAGTGGCGTTCCTGCAGCTTCATTTCCTGCATGCGGGCGTGAGATGAACTCGTAATAATTTAAATATATTTTTTTTTATCGATTTGATATCTCAAGACGCCATCGCGTAGCAGTCACTTTTAAAATATTCAAATCCCTGTTAAACATCGCCCGTGCAGCCTACATTGGTTTTAATGTATTATTATTATTATTCGTCTATATATTTAATACAGTTATATATTATACAGGCTTATCACAGTCGCCTACACCTTTCATCTCGAGGAAATTTTTTTATTATTATTATTTTTAATCTTTTGAATTCTCACGATTGCCGTCCCTCGACTGCAGCGCATGCACATGTAGTGCAATGTGTACTTGTATTATTCCTACTTGTCCGCTGCAGACATTAAAAACAATTATATATATATATATATATATATATAAATAAACGTGTATTATATATGTATCTACATAAGCGTATTATAGAACAGAGCAGAGTGCATGCAAATGTGCAGCGGCCATGGTCGTCGCTGTTGTAAATGTCTTTGGCTTAATGATAATTGTTCGTGTTCACGCACGCACGCGACCACGTGTAAGTATATAACATAAGTACAACACAATATATATATATGTGTGTATGTGTGTGTGTGTGTGATATAGGTACACGTGCGTCGGGATAACTTCACTAGAGGAAAATCGTTTTCTCAAACTTTCACTCGATATAATATTATTGAACAGATACCTTGAAGTCTTCTCGGTGTTTGTCGTTTTCGTTTATTGTACGTGTACGTATATACGCACTTACATGATAGGTACATGGTACATGCGGTACATCCGATCCGATAAGATTACGCGTCTCTCTAGAGTCCATACACGCGAATTGCGTATACCGCAAGCACTGAACGGGGTGTCTGGCTGACGATTTCTTCCTATGGGCATATTGGATAAATTAGATATTTTTGAACATTAATTTTAGACAATATTACCTTAACCTAGGTCTGCAGCGAACACAATGATAAATATTTGTTTTACTAACAAGGTTTATAATACTACGATTCTCGTTGTGTTTTACTTTGATTTTTGCGCTTTTCAAAAGCCTCAGCGTTTGTAGAAGCTAAATTATGACTATCTACTTCAGATAATGAGTGACACGCTCGTTTCACTGTAGGACTTGGGACTATAATAAAAGTTATTGGTACCGAAATTGGAATCCTCTCTGCAGATCCTGTTGAAATCTGCCCCTGACCTGCAGAACCTTATTTACTTGTATTTTCAGGGTACTAAAATCGAAACCAGCATCGATTTCTACTTTCTTGAACCCTATTGCATTATAATATGATGAATTTTAAAAATGTTATAACTTTTTTTTCATCAATTCGTTTAAAAAACAATATATACCTCATAATATCAATAAAAACACTATGCTCAATGGCTTATTTTTTGATTTGATTATACTATCTTTATATTCTGCTTTTATCACCATATTATTAACATTTAAAAACCAATAATTTTGTTCCTTTACAAATGGTGATTTATGTAATAAAAAAAGTATTCACTAAAACTAGAATCAAGAATCTCTCTTTTTTTTTTTTTTTGTAATTTTAAGAACCTATTCCAAAGTCAAAGCCGCCACACCGTTATAATTGCTATGTATAATTGCCATTTCTCGGTTTCGGTTTACAGTTTTACATTTATTTCGTGTATAGCTATACTCATTATTGTTATTGTTGTTGTATTATGTGGAAGTGATGGTTGCAAAAAAAAAAAAAAAAAATAGCGTTTTATACAGCGGCGGCGCGGAACGTTTTTCCGCTTTTCTGCGCAATCCGTCTGCGAACTGTATTTTTTTTCGGTGCTTGGAGGCCGTAAAACTAGAGATTTTCTCGTCGTTATATTCGATGAAAATTTAACAATAAATTATACGCGTAGATGGTGATAAACTATATATACCTACCTATATAAAATAGTGACTCTGCGTATAATATATTATATCGGGTGATTCGCCAAGCATGGTCGCATCATTTTTTCTTCGATAATGCATTTACTCAAAATCTGAATTTTAGAATTTCTAAATATATTTAAACACTCTATTTATGAATTCTTGAGATTTTTTTTTAAGAAGTGCGTCCTGTGGTGATACAAACTTTTGTTTAGCGGATCATTTTTCTAAAAATGTTGATATAATATCTATAATTTAAAATTCAAGTTATTTAACTTTGTGGATTAAAGATAATAGGTCTATGATAATTACAGGTTTGGAAGATTTGGAGGCCATAGTATGATTCGGTCGACTTTAGCAATTAATATTATTTGTGGATATTGATAATTTATAAAAATGGCCCAAGTTTATACATATAATAAATACTAGATCCGGTATGACATATATTTTGTATTTTTGAAAAACCATTTTTAAGGACTATTATCCCTAGTATAAACATTTTAATAACTAAGAAACTACTCGATTCAAATTTTGAATTAAGTACATCAACGTTTTCAAAAAAAAAATGTCTACTAAAAAATTTACATTAAAAAATGGTTTTTTTTTTTATTGGAAACTACAAAAGTTTATATCTCCACATCGACACTCCTTAATTCATGGGTGCCATGAAGTGCCATTTTTTTTAGCGTGACATTAATTTATGAAAAATTATATATATATATTTTTTGTTGATGTTTATTATTAAAAATAAAATAAATTAATATAAATATTTATTTTTTTTGCGTGCCATGGATTTGCCATTCCCGCTTTAAGGAGTATAAAAGAATCTAAGAATTCGAAAAAATGGACTTTGAATATATTTACAAATTCCAAAAATGGGGATGAGCTGATGCTCACCGAATCATCCTGTATATTATTATACATAATAACCGCAGCAATTGAAACAAATATTTAAGTCGTCGCGGACGAACAATAGGCCATTGTATAATATATTTGTTCTCCTTCGTTGTTTTTTTCTTGTTTAACAGATCTTTTTTTAATCAACACCGCCGGTGCGTTCTTATTAATTAATATTTCGTATAATATATACTCTGCAGCGTGCTTTCTGAACCATACAGAAACGCGGTTAAATGTTTATACCATATACTTAGGTATATATAATATATAGGTATATATATTGGCGCGTGTGGCGTGTATAATCGATTTAGGCTGCGGCGTTTCATTACTGCAGCAGGCACAGGCACAGGTGCAGCCTGTGTAGTTGCGCAACTGTCAGCAATCGTTTTCATTAAAGACTACTCCACTGCAACCGCACAATAATAATATAATATAATGCATAATATATTATATATTTCGTAGTTTTTTGGGCCGAGATATTCGGATGAGACCAGCACAAACGAGCGGTTTATTGGCGCACTTCGCCGATCTTTTGCGCAAGTGCTCTGCACCGTGTGGTGATTTTTTTTGGAAAAAATATATACTTATCATAAGAGATTTACTCTCACTCGATTAATGCGAATTTATATAAATTTATTGTTTTGCACTCTAAAGGACGTTCTAACCACACAACGCGTGTTCGTCTTGCAAACGTATA
>JACXSJ010000168.1:117487-182461 GCA_014851325.1 Pentalonia nigronervosa | reverse complement strand
GTCACCATCACCATCCGAATCCTCGTTCACAGTTTCTTCACCATTACTTATTTCCCAAAACAGCGGTAATAATCTGGTCGTCATTGAGCTCCTCACTAGTTTCACAGTCTTTGTCACAATGGGCAATCCACTCCTCAACTTCACTGTCAAGGACATTCGTTTAAATATCAAACTAGCAATTATTTTATACAATATCTACTATAAAGTGGAAAATCCAAATCGTATTTTTAAATTACATACATACGCAGTATTCATATCGATAATAATATCCAGTCGGATCAACCGGAGCGGCGGATCAGCCGAGGGCGGACGAGATGGGTTCTACTGTAGTTCATAAAATATTGTACATAATTTATTAGGTTCTTATAGGTAGGAAACAATCTATTCTTATGACATTTTATCAATATTCGTAAAGTTTGTATACAGTTTCAACAAAATTACAATAAATTGTAAATAATTAACAATAAATTTGTATGCGATATAGTCAAGTAAAAAGCTGTTTCAACACATATATTATTATAATGTTTAATTACCTACTCTAATATAGTTAATAATGAAAATGATACTATAACATTTTTTGTTCTATTCAATAATTTTTGAATGTTTTAACTATAGACAATGTATTATTATAAGAGAGGTTAACTTGTTAACTAACATACTTTAAACTATAAACTGTAAATAAAATTATACAACAAACATTTAATGTAGGTACATATAAGCTAAATATATAGTATACTATGTGAATAAAGGTATGTGTCTATTAATAGATGGTCGTAGCTGGAAAAGTTACATAATATTATAAGAATTTAATAATGCAATATATATATAAATTAAAGATAGTTGTAGAACAAATTAATATAGTACTTACGAAATACATGTACGTCTACGCAAAATTTTCTAGATTCATATTTCGCATGATGTTTAATTCAATAGTGGGATAATACATGAGGTCTAAACACTAAAATTTTACTTTTCAATGATAGAAAATTAGTATTAGTTTGTTCCGGTTAACAAAACTATTTGCATAAAATTAATTTAAAAACTTTTTATTTTATGTGAAAGTGTTCAGTTTATGAGACGTATAACCAAAATTGAAAATATTATAGTTTTAAAGAATATATAAAATTATTTTATATAATATATAGCACAATAAATGCGCATTATAATTTATGGGCAAAATATAGCTATACATATAACTACATTAAAAATGCATTTAAAAATTGCAGATTTTAAAATATACATAGATTACATTTATTTAGGATAACCGTTTCACGAAGAGATAATTTTTTTCATAATGGATGTACCTAACTGCTTAAGTTTATTATAATTCATTATCATGTTTATTCATAAGCTTTTGTTAGTGTGTATATTCAAATATTTTTATGCAAAATAAAGCGTTTCAAATGTTTACACAATATGTATATATGACTTGTTAATCATGCGTATTTAAATAAACGAATCGTTAATTTCTAATTTTGAACTATCTGCTAAAAGTAATTGCTAAAGATTTGCTAAAGATCTTATATTCTATGGAATAATTCATTACGAATAGTATATGATATAGATATTCGATGGATTTAAGAATTAACTAGATATTAGTATTCAGACATTTATAATTGAATCGAATAGTTTTAATATTTCATTTAATGAAACAATCATAGTTAATACATACTTAACTGGACTTCGATTGAATATATAAATATATAGGAACCAAAAGTATATAACAATATATAATATATAGCAATGACAGGTTACTAAAACCATTACCGAACAATGCTACATGATTATGTACGTGACCCTGCAATTACCTAATTATATGTACAACAAAAACTAAGCCAAGATTCTTACAGGATAATTGATTTACTATGACGTGTGCCTAATTTTAACTAGATATTATATTTGCAAATTAGTTTAATTTTATATATAATATATAGCACATCGTGTAGTCACTTCCAGAACAATACTCGTCTTAGTAAAACCAAGTAAAAATCATTTCGGGTTCATAATCAATAAATAATATAAGTATAAAATAATATTTATTTAAATCGATATTTAAGCTATTTTAATGGTTGTAGGAACAAATGATGATTTTAATAAAATTGAGCCTACTCCAGTGGATTTCGAAACAGCCATTAGCCATACAGGTAAGATCTATATTATATTGTATTATAGGTACAACGATTGACATTATATAACATCAGTGAAGATTACTGAAAATATTACGGTTTTTTATTTTCAGTACCATTATTTTTAATTTGAGTTTATTCAACTATTTCTCTCAGTCGTTTGTAAAAAATAATATAATATAATTTTTAATTTTTGTACAGTTACGCAGTTAATGTTATTACTTATTAATAATCTAATATAATTAATTTCTTGGAATTCCGTTGTTATATGTACATACATTTAAAAACGAACAAACGATTAATTAATTATAATTATTCATCATTTATACTAGAATATTAGTAAAGGGCAAATTGCTAATGTGAACCAAGATAAGGAGAGCTATGAGTTATTTATTATACTTCATTCATGTACTAAGGATAATAGTCAAATTGAATTTTTGTATATATTGACTTAACAATTAGCAGCAAAATAATGAAAATCATTTAAAAAACAATAAATTATTAATTTGTGTTGTCGAAATAGGTAGATTGATATAAAAAATCAAATATAAATGGCAACACTTTAAAACATTGTATTTCAATATTACAATGAAAATTTCGAAAAACCATAATTTGAATAAACACATAGCTTAAGAGGACGTTACACCCTCATGTGTTGTCAACGTTTTACAAATGTACAACATAGTAAAAACTATTTTGCGCGGGATAGAATCACTCAGGCTGTAGTCATAACTAGGGAAACGAAATTTTCATCACATAAAAAGGAGAACTTTGGCTGTGCAATATCGTTTTTATTTTTTCTATATCGAATTTACAAAATAAAATCTTATTGTTTCAAAATCCATTATTTTCAAATTTGAATAACTTTTTTAGTTTCGATATCGAAAAAATAAAAACGATATTGCACAGCCAAAGTTTTCTTTTTTATGTGATGAAAATTTCGTTTTCCTAGTTATGACTACAGCCTGAGTGATTCTATTCCACACAAAACAGTTTTTGCTATGTTGTACATTTTTAAAACGGAGACAACACATGTGGGTGTGACGTCCTCTTAAGCAAAAATAGTTAAAAGAAAATTACTCTTCACTAATCAGCTAAAACGTTTATAACAAAATTATTTAGTAGGAGCGTATGACCCTTTTCCGCCAAACACCCGGTTCCCTGATTAACGCAAGTATCATCGATAACTTTTTTGGCGGAAATATCCTTTGGTGAAATTGTACAATTTTTATTTTTGGTGGAAAACAGCTGTGGTTTGAAACTGTCAGTAGTATTATTATTTTCGTTCTTTTATAATATGTATAAATACCTTTCTAGGTAAGGGTGGATACAGAAGTCATTATTAGGGAGAGAGCATAAGAAACACATTTTTTATGAACGGGTGGGAGTAAAATGACCCCAATACTCCCCCCCCCCCCTTTGTACCAAGGAAATTAATCTTATAGTGGTTTTTATCGTTGCGTGAATTTTAGGTTATGGTATTTACAATAAAAGAATGCTCGTGTTGTACATACCTTTAACGCTAACTTCGTTGTTCTGTACCAGTTCGCCATCGTTTATATTGCCGGCGGTAAGATGTTACTTCGATTTGTCACCTCTGGAGGAGGGCTCCCTGTTCGGAGCTGTTTACGTAGGTCAGTTCTCAAATATCCACACCGTAATATTACTTATACAGGATTGATCATGAAGATCTGTCGTTACTGGTATATAGCTAAAGGTCGGGCTATGTACAGAGTGTACTGTATATATATTGTGCATACGTATATTGTTGACATTTGTAGCGATTTTTTTTTCGCAGGTATGGTTTCGAGTGCTTTCGTATGGGGGTTTCTCATCGATACGCTGGGAAGACAAAAATTGTTGTTCTATGGCATACTGTTAAGTGGAATTATGGAGTTTCTTTCGGGACTCGTTCAAAGGTTTTGGGTGCTGGTCGTTCTCAAGTTCTTCTGTGGAATCGCGTGAGTACTAGATACTATGAGCTCATTTGATCAGATGAATTCAACACATCACCATTGTGTCTGAAAGGATGGGCAACTCAAACTTCTTAAAACGCCACTTTTTGAAACTTTCAAGTCCCACGGCCTGCATTGTCCTTTAAAAGACTTTTTTTCGCAGCTTGGGCCGTCTTAAAAGGGTATGTAAGTCGCCAGTTGTCACTTGTTTATCCCTGCGTTAAACTATAATATTAAATGCAGTAGCATAGCCAGAGGGGCTGAAGAAACTGCAGCCTTCCCTGAAATTTCAGGAAAAATTAAAAACGCTTTCAGTGTTCTGTGAATGTATTACATAATGCACTAATACATAACTAGATATTGAGATTGTAATCTGTATGAAGATTTTTGCAAAAGTAAAAAAATGTAATACACCCATGGTATCAGCATCCAAACTTATTATGGATCCTAGTTAAGCCTCCTCTATGTAACAAATTATCAGCCCCTCTCTTGGAAAATCCTGACTACGCCACTGATTCAATGCATCAAATTATTTTTCAGTACATGTGGTCCGTATTCTCTCGCATTTACTTTTTTGTCTGAATTCTATGATAAAGAACATCGAGATAAAATCGTATTGTACGCAGGAGGATTTTCGTCGTTCGCTTTTGTTTTGCAACCTCGTACGTGCTTTTATTTTATTAAATTATTTTTTCTCATAACAATAAAGTCATTAACTAATAAGTTATTATTGTATGTATAGTTGTGGCATATTTTTTGATTCCAATGGATATTAATTTTCAATTTTTTAATGGAAATCTAATTATTGATAATTGGAGAGTATTCCTGATGACTTGTTCAGTCATGATATTCTTGGCAGCATTCATAGTTTATTCTATGGACGAAAGTCCAAAGTTCCTAATGGCAGTCGGTCGCCATAGAGAAGCTTTAAAAGTGTTTCAAAAAATATATTCACAAAATACAGGCAATCCACCGGAATCATATCCCGTAAGTATTCTACGTACCTACTGTATTTTAATTTATGTAAAAATATTAGTTGATTAATTTGTATGTTTTATTGAGTTATTATTGAATTAAAAATATAATATTATTTAGATTAGCATTTTAAGATCAGAAATATCAGAAGAACAATCTTTAAAATCTATACCATCGATAACTGTTACAAAGTTTATAAGAAAAGGGTGGATCCAAATAAAACCTTTTTTTTTGCAACCATATTTAATCCCATCATCATTGACATTTTTGTTGCTATTCATGACAATGTTAACGTGAGTTTGAAATATTTGGATAATAGAAATTAGAATTAGTTTATCAAGTATCAACATTTTTTTATCAAACAATTTATATAATTATTTTTTTAGTAAGACCGAGGTGATTTTTCACATTTTTATACGTTTCACTTGTATCTAATAATTATTTTATCATACAATTATAATTTATATAATATATTATTATTAAATTGATTTACGATAAACGCTATAAAAAAATCCGTGTACTTAGTACTCAGCTATTTGAACCTGAGATCTCGGAATTGCAATAGGTATAATTTAAAGTTTTGGTAGTTATACGATTTATTTTTTATACTAATAAATATCGTTTACCAACGCCTCGATTGAACACAATACGCAGATTGAACATCTTTCGATTAAGACTGCCAAATATGTACGCAACAATTATTGCAGCTAAAGGCGACCACACTTCAGTGTGCGAATCCAGGACTTCAACTAATGTTACTTACACTGCAGACTGTAGAGGGGTAAGTGTACCATAGTTATAATTTTGTTTTATTTTTTATCATTAAATATAAAAAATATTGAACATTCTAGACTCTCGCTCTAGTTGATCCAGAAATTTACATTAAATCTATGATTGTCGGATCAGCAGTTTTTAGTATGTTTTGGGTCGCTATATATGTTACGAAATACATGGATAAAAATCACATATATAGTAAGTTATACACTATATATTATTATTATACCGAATTAAATTTAATCTAAATATTGCATTAGACTATTATAACAAACGATTTTTATACATTTTTCAGCATAAATTATTATATTTATTATACTAAATAATAAATGGTTGAGAAGTTATTTTAATAATTATGATAATTATAATAATTAGAATTTATCACTTTGTATAATCAAATGTAAATGTTCCTGTTTAATAATGTATGTGTGTATGTGTATGAAACATTAACGTATGGCTCAATTGACATAATTAAATTTGATTTTCAGTATTTTTTTCAATATTGGGTGGAATTGGTATTTCAATATTTCCGTGGACAAATGGAATGGTTACCTTAATCTTGTCAGCTATTTACGTAGGCATAATGAACATCAATACGACACTAGTAATTAGTATTATGGCTTCGGCTGTTCCTACCACACTAAGGTAAAAGTTGAATTAAATAATTTAATATGTATAATAAAAGTTAATAGGACAGACAGAATACAGATAAAATAAACAATGTTATGATTAAAAATTTTTTCGCAAATAATGTTATTGATCTTTCATACACATTTTGAGATTAACATTGTATACAAAAAGATCGTACGTCAAATATTAAAATGTTATCAAACCTAATATAGGAATCATAATTTATCTGGAGAAGATGAGGGTGTGCAGTGACAGATTAGTTCTTTCATAAAAATGTTATTTTATATAATCTGTCATTTTAGTGACCACATGCAAATAATTACATTATGCACATATACTCACATTTTACATAAAAATTATCTTTTAAAATAATAAAAATCACATAGAAAATATACATGAATAAATTATTACGGTCGCAAAAAATACAATAAAAATAATAGTGATAATATTTAAAGTTAGAAGTTCTAGGGCTAAAGACTTGTTGGAGATGAAAGTTTTTAATTTTTAATGCACCAAATCTCTACCTTAGTATAAATATAATAATATATACGTCATGGCATGAATACGTGATATTTTGTAAACAGTTAACAGTAAATAATAATATTATAATTTAATTTTTTAATTTAAAAAGGGCAATAGAACCCTAGTACAAAATGGTATTACTTTTATAAAAGGTATAATTTAATAATTATTAATTATAATTTTTTTTTTCAGAGGTATGGCGGTAAACATGGTCATAATGTTTGGTAGAATCGGAGTTGTTTTTGGAAATTTAATCATACCTGTATTGGATAGGATCAATTGCAAGTTTCCGTATTTGACATTAGCAATGTTTAATTTTTGTAAGAAAACAAATAATATATTTTATTTTAATTATTAATAATTTACCAAAGGTATGAAAATTATTTTTATTCAATTTTTAGCATGCTTGGTTGTTATACTAATATTAATGAGGATAAAAAAAGGAAAACCAAAAACAATTTCAACCCCATAACATATATTTCATCCTCCGTGTTTTGGAATGCGACAATACTCCAAGTAATATTATCAACAAAAATAGTTTATTAAGAAATTAGATGACGCTTTTTTTAAAAATTTTTTATACCTATTTATGTATTATTTTAGTTTTTAATTTTCAAATTTAATTTGATCACAATTTCTTTTACGATACAATGATTTTATGCATATAGAATGATATAATAAAGATGGGTATTAACTAGTTGAGTTAATTTTATTGTTAATGGCATATCCAGATTACCCACATTAGGTTAGGAGATACTAGCGGGAGTCCTGTAAAATACAAATTGAATATGAACCATAGAGTAAACTATCCTCCTTCACTGGTTATTGAAAATAAAATAAGTATGACATATAATTTATAACCGCACAAGCCTATATTCAGACGCAAATGATTATAAAATATCATTATCAATAATCTAACTAGATAATTTTATTTCTGTATTTACTATATAGTAAGATCACTGAATCTGTTTTAGGTCATAGTCAACGTGATGTATGTTTTGATTGTCCTTCCTCCTTATGCATAAACTCGTATAAAGGTACATCCACAATTTTAATATTATATATTTATATAGTTATAATATTATATAATTACTAAATATGTTACACATGGAGCCATGACAGTTTTTTTTTGTGCATTGATTTGGATTTTAACCAGGCGGTATAAAAAGTAAAACAAATAGAGGGGGGAGGGGGCTAAGAATGTCTATGGCCTTATGGGGGACTAAGCCTCCACTAGACCCCTCCTCCTATTTACGTCGATGGTTAGTCCACGATGTAAACTATAAGTTCTTTCTAATTTCTATTGCCAAAAATTGCGGTAAGGAACAATGTTGTTTGATAATAAATTATAAATTTTATTTTATTTATGTTGTTTTATTTTAAGTATAAAATAGTAAAACAAATTAAAATTATAAAAGTATAATAATTATTTATTTACAATTTCTCCCTGTACACGAGGGTTTTCTTTTAAATATGCTTTTATATAACTAATAATGAAAGTAAAGTTCGGGATACACACATTTTATGTTTAATAAAAAATAAAAAGTTTAAATCTTGTCAGAAATAACAATAAATCATAACATTAAAAATTTGACAACCATGCCCTGCAATTTCTTCTGTATAATATAATAGTAATTTACCTTGTAATATAGACGTCTTACAATACTAAATAATATTTTCTATTTAGATCTATGACCGGAATAAAAAAAATATTGATAAAAATTAAAACGTTTTATTAAATTATATAAAAAATGTTTCTTTTACTCCTATTATTTCTTAATATATATGTAGTTAAAAATTAAATTTATATTAATGTTGTTAGCCTTTTATTATACTATTATAGTTAATAAATACAAATACTATATAATATCATAATTCAATAATGTTAGGTTTTTTAAAAAAAATATCATGATCCCCTGTAGCTTATTTGTATATTCTTTAAATACTATTTCGTCTAAAAAAATGTTTTGATTTAGAGTTAGGTTTCGTTGACTTTGTACCAACACCTATAGGTACTTAAAAATGACATTAATTTTACTATAAACAATTTGAAAATGTTCTATCAAATGTAATATATCCGATGTTTGGTACGGCATAGGATTTATATAAGTATATAAAATGGGGATAAATCAACGTCAAAATAAATTACATATTACAAATTACAATATCGTTATTCATATATAATATCTATAGTTATAAGGATTCAGTCATTAAATTATATTAAAATTTAAAATATAGTTTAAACCTATCATCTTCTAATACTAATAATAAGCGTTAGTACAGTACCATAATACTACCATATTATAATAGCATAATAAATAATAAATGTTAGTTAAAGTTGTTATATTACACACCTATAATACTTATGTCTTTTATCATATTCCATGTGCAGGCAGTAGGTTCCGACGAATTTTAATCAAAGTTAATGACGAGCAAAACATTAAGGACAGAATAAAGATACAAATTGTATTTTATACAACACAAAAACGTATTTATTGAAATATCGATTTTTAAAAATGACATTATACTCCACGACCACAGCACTCTTTAATCCGTCAGAATTCACTGTCGCACCATGTGTATAATATAATTTTCACATGACGAAAACTACATAATAGGTGTACTTAAAATAGATTGATGTGTAAAAAAAATGTTCGTTTAACGAATATAAAAAACACGGGTTTTTTAAATTTGGAGTAAACAAATATCTCAGAGGCACCTAAGCTAGTTTGACCTATATGTTAACGACAATGTGCAATGATTGAATAATCCAAATCGACGGAATTCCTAGAAATTTTGTATAACAGATACCTACCGATTAGCTAATTAGTATTAATGATTGTTTCAACACACAGCAATTACATCTGCGGAGTTTTGTAGTTTTCAACAACTTTTGACACTTAGATTTTACAAAACTAAATATATATTTTCTATTTCGGAAACTTCGTAGAAGTTTTTGATTTGTCGATAAAATTTGGGTATACTATGCATATTATACTGTTACAATATACAATTCTTAAATAATAATTTTTATACAAATATTGCGTAGGTACAATTGATACGCCCGATTTTGTTTTTAGGATATCGCATTAATAATTAATTAATTTGATATTGTTAATAAAATATTATAATAATTGCTAATTTGTGCATTATATTATGATACGATGTTTTAATTATTTATCTTCTCAGCGAGGAGATTAGAATTAATTTACCATTTTCTAATTGCGGCTGACAGTTAGACAGCTGTTGATACGCCAGTTTCATCCGCTCGAGATTGATTTTAGAAGCATTGACGTGATTGACAATTGGCAATGGGTAATCAATGCCTATTATACAATTGGCAGTGAATTGAATGGACTCGGGCGCCAACCACGGCTCGTGGATATATTGATTTGGCATATTATTCAACACTGGAATGTATCTCCTACAAACGAAACTTGCATTAAAAATTAAACCGTTGAATTCACCCGCAGTGATCTATATGTTCAATTTTTTACCAATCACAGTAATAATACTATACAGGATTTGTTTATCGTTAATCAGTCGATTCTTACGATGTGACATCAAACGGGTTAAATTGTCATCGATATTATAATCAGCTTAAAATAGCTATGTATTAGTTTTATATTGATTATTAAACTTTATTGGGTCATAACCAATGGCGTCATTTCAGTTTTTAATAAAAGGAGGCAAACGTTTTGACCAGCCTACAAACTGCACCACCAAAAAAAAAAATCTGATCGCAAGCTGATTTCCAATTACATTTTTATCCCGATACGTTTCTTGTCTTACAGGACTTTATAGGTGTCTGAGACAAAAATAGCCCCATTTGTGGTAAAAAATAGGCGGAAAAGCTAAATAATTATAGAACCTACTTCAGTGATGTCATTTTATGTAATTAAATTACAATATTAAACTGTTAAAACGTAATTGAAAAATCAAAACAATGTTTTTAGGGACTTTCTATTATAGATATTTTTTTTTAAAATCATTGATAAACTTAAGATCGTTTTGTTTTTATAATTTCTATAGTATCAGCGTTTATAATTTATTTGAACTAGAAAATTGTAAATATTAATTATTGTCGTGACAATCGTTTTCTAGTGCTTACGCGATATTATATTTCCTCAAAATTAAAAAAAATATAGTTAGGCTATTTCACCAACAATTAAACTGAATTTACAATTTTAGACAGGGCAAATGCCTACCTTGTCCTCCTCCCTCAAATGACACAACGGTAATAATTAATAAGTAATATAATAACTACACTAGCATATTATAGATATTTTTAACAATTTTTAAGCATAAATACTATCCGATTCAGAATTTAATTTTTGCTATCAAACACATATTTCGGAAAATATAGTGATATATATGCCTAACCTAATATGTTACTCGATAGGTGTATTTTTTACCTTATATAATCGCCGTTCGGATCAACTTTTCGACCGAACCTAACAGGGCAATAGCAGTGAATGAACTCTTGGTAAAACGACGAACACGAATACCACATCCAATATCCGGCGTTTACTGACCAATCGGCGTCCAACAATAGTTCATCGAACACCTAAGGATTTTCAGTCTTTTTCGTATTATTCGTAACGTAAACAAAACGTGATAAAACTAGAATGATATTGAAGTCCATGTAATATCGTGCGATTCATCAGATGAACCTCTCGCCGTTTACCTTCATTCCTTCTTCCCAGGATAGCCACAGGTCACCCCGAGTGAGAAAGCACGCGACCGCGTGTCTCGCTATGCAGTGGATCCAGCCTTCTTGCCTCAGCTGTATCATGATCGCATCTATCCACGGGTAACCGGTCTGTCCCTGAAATCAATTCACAATTACTGCATTATATCGCACGTCGACCTCCGCTAACCACGGGGTCGCATCGTTATTGTGCTCGTGAATAATATTATTTACGTTCGCCCACTTGGACAGAGCTGGGGGATTCTTGTCCCACGGTATTTGCACGCAGATCGGATTTCCGACCATTCGATCGAAGTTCGGGTTGTTGGTGGACGCACAGTAGAAGAAATCTCGCCACAGCAGTTGTCCGTGCAGCGAAAGTGGCGGTTGGGATTTTCGGATCTATAGGTGTATTATATATATAGTAGGGCTGGCGATATTTTCGGTATTTCAGAATACCGGTATACCGTGATTCGGTAATTACCGTTGTTACCGAAAATATCGTACACCTACATTTGTTATTTATTTTTATTTAATCATAATGACATAATGTATTATATAATATTGTAATTGTCGTTAGGCTGGTACCGGTCTCTTTGATGAGTTTGACGTATTGGGTTGGGAAAAATCTATTTTTGATGTAGTGTATAAAAATTTAAGCCATGTATGGCTTTGTAAATTATATGCTCGTCCACAACTTTACTGTAATAAGGCCAAGAACCTCTGATCTAGAAAACTAGATCTGATTATAGAAGTAGAATGGTTTTTTAGAACCTTTATTATTTTTGTAGAAACTCCTCCCTCCCCCTTTCGTATAACCAGTAATACCGTAGATATCGGTAGTAAACAAATACCGGATGTCGGTATCAACGTTTTTAATACCACCAGCCCTAGGTTATAGACTAGGTATATTCAATATTATTACTGCAGTGTGAGTATTTGGGTGGTCATAAATCGGAGCAATTTTAAACATATTCACGTAAAATATAGATATCATTTTATTCGATATCACCTCGATAGTAGCAATAAAACGCGTAAGTATAAACCACTGTACCTATACTATTGTAGTACTATAACTATAGGTGTTTTATGATTGTGCATTTATATTATAATATTATGTTATATATTTCGGGATAATACGTTTTTTCAAATTTGAATATTTTACCGTGACTAAAGTAATGACGTACTGACGTATTCCAAAATAATGTTACTACAATGTTCAAATAGATAGGTACTTATGTTTTGTAATAATCGTTATTATGTGTATAGACTATACGCGTTCTCGCGAAAATTATAATGTTATTCGTTTCATCCAATATTATCAGAATATGCTTATGTTGTATTTTAATTATTATGTATGATATGTATAATATGCCCCTAGTACATTGGTTGATTGTAAATTTTAAATTAAAAATAAAAATGACATATTTACTAATTAGTTGAAAGAACAAACTAGTTGAAACTACTTTACATTTTGACCTACCTATACTTATACGGCTGTATGTACAAACATCACGTATTTTACCTATAGTGTTTTTAATTTTTGTGAAGTTTTAGCCCAACCCCATGACTTTAGGTGAGCAGTCGCTACATGTTGAAAATAAGAGAAGAACAATATTCAAAGAAAAATATTTAATAATAGTGAGTTGTTAAGAAAAATACTTATATAGATAGGTCACTTTTATGATTAAATTCAGTCACTTAATAACTTTGATAAATAGCTTAAACCACTCCAAGCTCTCATAACATATATTCCTTGCTATACTTATATTTACCAATATTTACAATAAATTAATATAACAAAAAAAAAAAAAAAATACTATTACATTTTGAGTTTTGAGAGTGGTAGGTGAGTAAAATTATGTCTTGTTACACCTGAAAAATATGTCTTTGGCGCAATTGCTTCGACCTATCTATCTGAATTCATATGTTATTTATATTTATATTTTGAGGAAAACTAAACAAAACTAGATTGCAATAATGTAATACCTAGTAACATATTATATTATATACCTTCTTATAAAGTTCGTTTAACTCTGAAAAGAACAATCGAGTGGATAAGCATCCGAATTTCAAATACGGTGCGAGACCAGTGGGACTAGCTACTAAAGATTGTGGTGTCATTTTTGGTTTTCCGTAAGATGCGATGAATGCTTTCCGTTCCAAATGACATTGCAACCTTATCAAAGCTTCCGTCTCGCCGCCTATCCATACGTGTCGTGCTCCGTTGTTTATATCTTTAAATCCTGTAAATATATTTTAAAATGAATATACCAACATAATTAAAAACGTGCACATAATATATAATTGAACTATTTTCACGTAGATATTTAGGAATATTGATAACTTAGACCTATCAGTTAACAGCGTTAATAATTATATCACTATTTTCAAACTATTATATTATTATGCAGATATTATTGTTTGTTCACTTTAATACATTTTTATGGATAAAAACACGTATATTGCAATATATAACATATTACACCTACCTATTACAGTTCTACATCAAAGTATTTAAAAAAACCATACTTTTCACACGTAGTAAGAACTATACTTAAAAACGTACCTATATAATTATATGAATACCACAAAGAGCGTTTGTATGAACAAATACTTGTAATAACTAAAAGTCTGTGATCGAAATCGTAGTTAAAATAACCAAACAGATACTGTACATATTTTTTATTGTCTATTGCAATACTCTATGCCTATTCATAGAACTTTTTTAGTACATAATAATATATTATATAAAATAAAATGTACTTATACAGTATAATTTATGAAAAAGTTTGAAATAAGTAACGTTTATATTTACCGAGCTCTTCTAGTGTAGGAACACCAAATATTTCATCGTGGTCATATCTAGTTGGTGTAAAAGCATTATCAAGAAATTCTTTGTCTATGTTAGGTACGGCTCTTTCTGGTGGATCAATGCACTCTAATAATTTTTGAAATAAGTGATATGTCAATGGGGCTTTTCCACCATTCACGTTTATTATTCTGGAATAAAAAACAATAAATTGAAGATAAACAATTTTCGATTACATACCTATAATAAATTTCAATCGTCAAAAATTCACAAATTTTTACAATAAAATATTTAATAAATTAAAATTAATTCAAGAAATAAGTCTCACATTAAATGAGTTTCTTTCTAAATTGTTTTTAAAATACCTAAAACATCGATTCAAAAATAAAAATAACTTTCATATTTAATAGGTAGGTAGGTACATAATAATATAATCGTTTACCCTGCAGGTGTAGATCTTTTTGATTTTTAGTATTTGACTTTTTTAATGCTTATCTATTATTTTCAATACAAAAATAAAGTGTAATTGAGTTCTATATTTACTTGTCTAATTGATACAGGGTGTGTGAACAACGCGTTATGACAGAAATTCCCATTTCACTACACATGACTTTTATATTTTGATCTCTCACTCGACCAAACGGTTCAGGATCTTCTTCAAACGTGAAGTTTGTCGTACCCCACAGCTAGAAACAATGTCACTACATAAATTATCGTTTTGTGTAATTCAATGTTTATTTGGTTTGTATGTTAAAAAACCATTATTATATGGACGTCTGCATAAAAATATAATCACGATCATATATTAATTTACATTTTTACTGGTCGATTATTATATTGCATAACACACAAAGAGCGGCGGAGTTAAAGACGAGGTTTGATCTCATTTAAAACCAAGAAGTTTATTTGACGAAAACTCACTCTAAACAGTTTAGGCAATGCCTCGGCTGGTTGTCCCCTGATAACAAAAAGTCTAGAATTTAGTTTCTTCAGGCTGTTATCCAAATCTGATAGACACTGCAAGAGGAATCTGGAACACAAGTATATCAAAAAATAATTTCCAAGCGAATGTGTTTATGTTTGACGATGATAACCAAAAAATGATGTGATGTTAACCTCCATTTGTTGATGCCCACGTTTGAAGCACCGGCGAACCACGGGTCGAGTATGAAAATGCATCTGAACGTTTTAGCATTGATCAGTCCCTCTCGTAAACTAGGGTTGTCGTGAAGTCTTAACCCTTTACGGAACCAATGAACGGTGTGTTTATTTTGCACCTTAAAGTCCATGGTTGATAAGACAAACTTTGTTGAACGTCGTGTTGACCGTTAGACTTGTACAAAAAGAACTCTAATAAATTTAAATGATATTATGTCGGTACAAATATAATTGAGTGAAAATTCAAAGAGCAAAGTTGTAAGCGATTTATAATTGTTGTTTTTATTTTTATGAGAAACCAATAAGAAATCTCACGAGTTTTCTAAAATCAATGTTGAAAGTGTATAAACACTGTAAGCACTAATTTCACCAACACATTAAAAAAAAAAAAAAAAATAGCAGTATCGATCATTGAGTAAACTACGTGATGTAATACGAAATATAGGTAATTGTAGTTTATCAAACAATTTTAGGAAGGAGAACATAATATTTTGTGTTTAATTTAATGATACTCAGATTAATGTATCATAAATTTATGTGGAAGTAAAATACGCCACACGAAAACAGATTTATGATAATTTTACAGTTTTTCCACATTTTAGTTTTTAATAGTTAGGTATAGGAGCGAATACCTACATATGGCGTATTACTTCTACTATCTAGTTGACTATTTTATAATCATACATTGTGAGCGTGGGAATTAAAACTAGGAACACGTTATAACGAAGCCGTATGCGCGTCATGCCAATGTCGCTTACGAACTTTAACAATGT
This sequence comes from Pentalonia nigronervosa, assembly GCA_014851325.1. Lineage (NCBI taxonomy): Eukaryota > Metazoa > Arthropoda > Insecta > Hemiptera > Aphididae > Pentalonia > Pentalonia nigronervosa. The sequence continues at coordinate 166,046 of JACXSJ010000168.1, read as the reverse complement.
AAATTGAAAAACGGCACAGTACGAGTGGCTGTGAAATGGGACTTGCTACGATAAAATTATCGATAATACACACAATATCGAAAATTTATATTATGTGATTTCCAAACATTTTTATATTATTATTTTAGTTATACTACGCAAATTTGACGTACAACATTTTGTTTGACATATTTGAAATGATAAATATTATTAGTACCTATACAGTACAATGTATCTATATATAGGTACTTGGTGGTATAATTTGAGGGAGGGGGGGGGGGTCGCAAGGGATTGCACTTCCGACCTTAAATATAATAATGGGTTAGCAAAAGTATTAATTTGTAACCATTGAAATCAAACTAATAAATGCATTAAAATAGAGAACGATAATGAGACGGTTATGATTTTAAAATTCTGAATTGCGTATTCTAATCGTAAAGATTAGACGACACGTGTGATTTAAATAAAAAGTAAACGTTTGTAGCTATTTTAGTAATAAAAACTCAAAACGCATAGCCTTTAATAATTTGTACATATGAAAGAGGAATTATATATAAATTTATAAAGTATTTTGTCATACATATATATTATTTAATATGTTTTAGAACATAAAAATATGATTCTATTTAGTTTTACAATGTTGGGAGTGTGGGGGCCCCCCGCGGCTCAGTGTATATCCCGAGTTATTTTTACAACCCCTGACATTATGCCCCCAAATTACGACGCGTATCTACTTTTAACAAAAAGTGTATACTATATACTTCTTTATTTCTAACGTCCCCGAACGCGTGGAATATTTTTAGGTTTTAGTAGGGATATCTATAGCGCGTTTCCTAACGCTGGGCGGCATTTTGAAACAAACGCCAGAAATAAATAAAAAATTTTCAAACGCGTCTAGCCCAAACCCCCAAAACACCTACGACGTGGATGCCCACACCACAACCGCTGTCCGTCCGGACCGACCCGACCGACTTACCTATCCGCCGGATCCGACACTGCATGATTTTTTTTTTTTTCCCCTCCCCCCAAAGCGCGTTTTCGCCGAGCAGACTCGATACCGTCTTGATGGCGACAACGATCGTTTTTTCACCGCCACATTATTATTATTATTATTATTGTTGTTGTTGTTGCTGTTGTGCGTTTGAAAATGTGCAGCGCATATAACGCAGTAGGACAACGTCGAGGAAAACGCGTAACGGCGCACACGCGAAACATTTAATGACGATAAAAAAAAAATAAACAGAGTACAGACACTGACAAATGTCGCACGGACGGGAATGATGTCTAATATGAACAGTGCAACGCGATGCGATACAACGAGACCACAGCACTGCCGAGTCCGGCGGCGACCGACCGACTGCATCGCCGCCGATCGTCATTTTTTTTTTGTAACGACTCACGCGTTGCAATTGTGTATAATACATTTCATTTATTTGGATTCGAGGCGGGTCACGTTGCACGGTGGCGTGTGGCGGCCGGTCACGTTTCCGGCGGCGTGGTTCGTCTGCGTTAATAACAACGCTATTCACTATCACGGCGTCTCACGCTCATCCCGCGGGCAGTACGAAGTATAATATTTTAATATTTTCGACGAACTATTGCGCATTTCGTCTGGTACGACCTTTTTTTTTTTTTTTTTTTTTTTTTGACAATATATAATGTATAATAATTACAACGCACGACCGTATTATATGGACCAATATTTTTGGGGGTGCACAAATTGCAAAGGACCTCCAGACCCTGGACACTGTACCGATATTATATTGACAGTAATTTAAAATGCGTATTTGCGTACAATATTTCAATACGAGTGAAACAATTGCAGCCAAACGAAATACGATCATCACAACTATTTTGAGTCAAAGTCGTATTTATTTGAATTACTGCTAGTTCAGGACGACGTGATTCATTCTTTTCGCGATTGTCCAAATCAATAATGCCATTACGAATTGCAATAATTATTTTTATTCAGTCGAGGACTTTTCATATGGAGCCGATTTGTGACTAAAAGTAGAACAGCTTGAAATCGGAAGGACCTAGATCGTCAATGTCTTTTTTATTAAATACTATGATATAAGAATTATTATTTGTTTGATATTATTATAAAATATAGGCATTGACTTCAAGATAATATATTAGTTATTAGTAGTAATATAAACATTATAATATTTCATTTTCATACGAAAAAAACCAGGCGTACATTATGGCGTACGTAATTATTTATAATCATACATTTTTGGACAGCACAATTTAGCTGGTTACTTGTGCACAAAATTTCGAACAAGGAAACAGTATAAACGACCTTGCATTCAAAGGTCGTCCTCCGTTTTGTCACAGATAAAGAAAAGCATCGTCACATTGTATTTAGAGTTATTCCGTCAATACACTACAATATAATATTATTACGATTATTGTGCCACAAATGACTACGTATCTGTGTCTTGTTCCAAACAACATTAAAATAAACTAAAGACTATTTCATAATACATAATATTATGAAGGAAGCGTATTATAGTTGCAGAGCATAATGATGAGGTACCTGTTGTATTCCTCAATATACAGTGTAGGTAGAGTATAATTAGTATCTTTGTATCTATCGATAATATTTACTTCGAAATAATCAAAATATTTTAGAAAGGCTTTTATTTTTTGAGGGTGCACAATAATCACTATGTGTACCGCCCTAGTTGCGCTAATGATCAACAAACATTTTGTCTTCGCGTAATGAACAGCAATGTTCCAAATTGGAAAAAAAAAATCGGTTATTCCTTGATAGTTAAAATATTTTTCAAAAAAATGTTAAGTATTGAGTATTATATGATAAGCTTTCCTCGTTGTTTAAAATACGAAAAATATAATTTGATGAAACTGCATTTTTGAAGAAAATTAACATTAATATTATGATATGCTCAAAATGTTTTATTTAAAATTTCAATTTATTTATTTATTTTTTTTTTTTTTTTTGTACCTATTGCATTTCCGTTGCTACATTCAATAGTTCGTCAGTTAAAGCAATATAGCAGGGACGCATTCGTCTTTAAAGTTTAATCAGTGCATAAAACAGCCAAGGTAAACATATACCATAAAGGGGCTGCAGTATCGTGTTGAACATTTTTTTTTTTTATTTTGGCGAGCCCCAGAAATTTTTTATACTTGCCACCACCACTACTATTAAAACCAGCCCTTGCCACAGGCTTTTCCCCTCAATCCCAATTTAAATAAATAACATATACATTCGTAAAAAACACGAGGGTATCCAAGAATTAGTAAACTATCAACTCTCAAAAGTTTGAAAGTCAAACGAATTTTGACTTAACATTGATTCAATGAAGTATATAGGTATAAGGTATCTAATAAAAAATCATGTGAACGGATTACATCCAAAGCTCTGTTGATAAATTATTGATTATTTTTCGGAAGTTCATTGTACTTGCCATAATATTTAACACTACACGTATAACAACTTAAGTCAAAACCCAAAAAAGAGTTTTTATAAGTAGCTTGATTTTTTCTTATTGTGTCTACTCGATTCTAAAAATTCGATTTATGTAATTTTATAAAATTAAAAAAAGCCCACAGTTACATAATAGTAGAACAACTGCAGTAAATCTCACAGAATCATATTATATTGAGTAAGTCGGATGACAGAATAACCAACAATTATGTAATATGAATAAAGAGAAACACAATGAAAAACGAATAATAAAAATCCGCGAAACAATCTCACAATATATAGGAAAAATCACAAAACATAATTAAGACTTACCGCAATAAATGTCGTTTTTGTTCTTGTCGACCGTACTATACTGTAGTTACACAAAAGCTAAAAGTTATTATATTAAGTTAAATTTTCGTTTTTTACAAACCATATATAAAAACCTAATATTCTATATTACTAGTTCCATGTTTTATATTGATTGCAGTGTTGTGTAGGTAATACGTACGTAATATGTACGTAATATGTAATACGTACACACCACTCGTCACATACTGCAACGAAATTATTTTTTAAAAGCTATTCTATAGCAGGTATACAGTTATACGTTATTCATAATTTTTTTGATTCTACTACCATAAAAATATCTCATTTCGTTAAAAATGTCTATTTATACTTTTGAATTTTATTGTAAGTTGTTCCATCAACATGACATCAATTGGTAAACTATCAATACCGAACCCTACCATCGATCAAAAGTTAATTTTTGAAATAAAATTGAGCAGTTTTATCTAGGATGCCTACAATTCAGTTAAAATGTTTTTTTTCCAGTGTTTCATACTTGCACGGTGAATTAGCATCAGAAAAAGGGTCAAGAATGAGCGAAAAACATTTTAAAGACGTTTAAAAATATTTATTTATTTTTGAATTTAAATTTCCTTATATAAAATTAGTCGACAAATTTAAAAGTAACGTGTTTATAGTAGATAACGCGTTACTTTTCATTGATGAAAGTAACATCATTTTAAAACACTAATATTATATTATTTGTAATGCAAAATTAATCAGAGTTCTTAGTCCATGTGTAGTAGCGTTATACCTGGTGCTAATAATTATTATGTAGTTCCGTTTCTTTGGTTGTTATTTATATTTTCATCTCATTGGTATGACATAATTAATAATAATATTGGTACCTATGTCAGGATAGTAAGTATAAAAATATAGACAATTGGGGAGGGGGGAGAAGGCTGGTTTAAACTTGATTTCGCCGATCGCCACCCCTTCTACATAATATAACGACATATACACTTTACCACCTGGGGACGCCGAAACCTTTATGATAACAAAATACGTCGAAGACGAATTAGGTGGTTGTAGTCAACGAGTGACGTGCTTAAGTATGGCAAGCGCAAATAGTATACTGTAAAAATACTTGAGATAGTTAAATAGGAGTTGCAAAGACAGCGTAACACCGCATAATAGATCCGCCGAGCCATACAAATATTAAAAATACAAAACAATATGTATACGAGTATCTAAGTATCTTATATAATGGTGTAAAATGATGTCAAATGAAAAACGTTTTTTAACATAGGAACTTTTATCCGTGTAGTCAATGTACAAGTACGAAAACAAACATACGTATACTATATACATCTTACCAACTTATAACGAGAGCACATCACGTCGTGTCGAAAATAAACAAATCACTCGATATTTACTCGACTCAACGTTTTGAGGACCTACCTACACCAAAGAATAAAGAAATAAACCAAAAACTGTCGAACTGTCGTTAAAGAAAATAATATATTATGTGGGTAACGAATATTTCTTTTCAAGACGATGAGACAAGACACGTGCCATCGCGATCGGCGGGGGCAGCCAAGTATTTGGATAGTCTGCAGGTAACAAATGAAATTACGGTTCCAAAATGATGTAACTATGTAAGAGTTTATTTTATTTATTTTTTTTTTTTTGCTTTGTGGGATTTATATGTTGCTGTACAGTTCACGTATTGTATTATGTGCGTGTAAAGTTAAATATGTATTGATAAAATAAAATATTATATAAATAATATAAATTAAATAGTTAATAAAATGAACAACGGTTGCCATTATTACAGGATAAATCAATTACATATAGTAGCACGTATAGTCTCTGCATATGGCATTTACGGAAGAATCCGTTTTAATCTGTTATTTTTAACGATACAGTGAATCGATTTATTTTAACATTTAAAAGTAAGAATGTTATCTAAGGCACCACTGAAATATTTCATTCTCAGATATTTAATATTGCAACGATTTTAATTCAGTCGTTTTAGATGCCTATATAAATCATTTCACTACAAGGTAGATGAAAACAATAATGATTTTATCTATTCTGTGATTTAATGTTATCTATATAGGTATTTACTACTTATTAGTTATTTTATTATTCGATTTGGATACTAACATATGATGGTTCTTTGATATTATATTTTAACAAAGAATTTATTATTATTTATTATAATATTGAGATACCGAAAAAACAGACCTATTTTAGAAGTGTAGCTAAATAGCCTATGCAAGACGCCGTGTAATCATAATATTGTATTAGGTATTGAAAATTGAACACTTATTTTGCATACTTTACCTAACCTAGGCGGAAATCGGGAGGGGGGTCTTACCCTTCCACCAAATATCCTATTAGCACTTCAAAACAGACAGCTTTTTAGTTGTGTGGGATCAAAACTCCTCGCTCACATTGATGTTACAAAATATGTTAGCCCCCTCCCCCCCCGAAATTTTAATGGATTTCTGCCTATAGGCACCTCAAATGGCATAATCATTACATAATATTAATTATTTACTTGTTAATAGGATCCAGATTTTTATATAAATGCATATTTTTAAGATTACTAACATTTATTATATATTTTTTTAACACAGCATTGACTTGATATACACATACAACTATGTGGCAACCCACATATAAGTAATAAAAATATAATACCATAAGTATATTGGTTATTTTTTTAATTCACTTACTGGCAATTATCAAGAAACCCACAAGTAACAATAATATTTGCACAACTAAAAAATTTATTGCACCTATACTATTCCTACAGCATGACCAAGTGTCCACACAAATGACCAATATATTTTACCAGAAATGGAATCCTTAACTTACATTAACAATTAATTCTCCAACATTATGATTATTACAATGCTTAAATCTATTAAATATTGACTAATTTAAAACAATTGTTTTTAATTGTAATTTTCAAAATTTCCAAAATTCTAAACTTTTAAAAAAATAGTAGTTAAAAATGATTACTAATTTACAGTAATTGAGGTCTGTAGATATTAAAAAAAAAATTGTCATTTAGGTCTCATTCTTTATATTTACAGAACAATGTATGTCATCGAAATCAATACTACGATAGGTACTTATTTTAAAGTTAAATCTAAGAAAATTTCACAAATTCATTTGATTCAATGCAAATTCCAATGAACCCAAAACTATATGCAGTGAAACTTCCACTATTATGAAGTCTCATAGGTAATAAAAAAGATGTGTATTTCAAAGAATTTTGTTAAATAGAATAAAATAAATTTAGTTCTCTAAAATATTTTGTTAATTTTGTTAAATTTTATATATTTAGTTATATGGAAGTTTCACTATTCTTTAAATTGGATTTCTGATTGATCAGCACAAGTAGGACTATCAATTAAAATAATAAAACAATAACACAGTGTATAATATATATTTATAATTATTATTATTAATTATTCATAAACACAATGGTAGAAATATTATACCATAAATAAAATTAATTATTTTCTTCAAATAAGCGCCAAAGAAACCAAAAGGCAATATTATAATAAAAATTATAATGTAATATTATGTTTATTAAGTACGTCTATTCTACACAATATAGATTACGTTTAGATAAAAAGTAAATAAATATATGTTTTTAGAATAAAATAGTAGGAACTTACTAAACTATTGCTTAATAAATTATTGCTAAGACATTATATTCTACCACAATAAGTAATAACAATTATACAAGATTTTAACAGTACCCATTAACCATTTACAGGTAATATGGACACAAGTAAAATATTTGTCACTCGTTTAAACCCTGTGAGACATAGTCTATGTTCAACAACAGATTGTATTAATCTAATTTTAATTAATTTAACTAATAATGACTTCTTTTAGTCTTGTAATTTTTTTTTTTTTAGAAATGGTATCTAAACGAAACGAAACACTGTTATTAGCACCAACAATTAGTTATTACTTAGTGTAACAGATGATTTCATAGTACATTTTAACAGTCACAAGTAATAATTAAATAAATAAATAATTAAAAAGTACATTGAAACACATTGATGGCCTTAATTATTAATTATTATATCACTAGTCAGTACACAATATTGAACAATTAAAATTCATTATAATTTGGCTGACCATTGATTTTTGTTGTACAAATATTTTCTTTATAATAATCATATTATTGAATCAGTACAAAATGAATCAATTGATTAATAATAATTTTTTTAAATTATACCTGTAAATTAATCAATATTGTTAAACATGCTTAAACACTGAAATCCAAAAAATCATTTTGGTATATCAATATTAGTATAAAATATGCATGGAGAATTATATAGGTTGTAACCTAAAATTTATAAGTCATAATTAATATAAAGAGAAATCTGTATAAAATCAATAGTCATCAAATATTATATATTATGAATGATTAACAGTTTTTATCATAGTTTGACCGTATCACAATATGAATCACTTCATAATTAAAAAATAATAAAATGAATAATATTATGTACACTGTTAAAATGTTGAAAAACGTGTGCGTAAAAAATATAGGTAAATAAACTAATGAGTAATGAGTGTACTTATTTTTATTTTTTATATCTACGAGTTATATACTTATACATTAAGATTGAATAAATTGATAAATTGTATTAATATTTTTAAAATCTTTCTTCATTTAGAAGTACATAATGTTTGAATTATACAAATATTATAAAAACTAATAAACAATGAAAATGTTAATAAAAAGTTATTTGGCACTTAAGTTACTAGAATATAGGGATAATAGACAAGTTAAATAGAGCAAATAGAATAAGTCTTTGTCATTCCTGTTTTAAATTTAACATAATTTACCCGTTAAGATAATAACTATTTATGTTCAATATAAACATATTGATAGACACTTACTGATTATAATTATAGCAAGTAGAGATCCAGGATTTAAATTTGGAGTATGTGTGTAAATAATAGTTTTATGAGTGGGGTAAATTTATATTATGCTGTGGGGTGAAGATAACCTAGAAGCAATAAACCAAAACCAATCGTTATACTCACTGAATGACAGTAAGTATTTTTACAGATGGATACCCTTAAATTCCACAAATTATATCACTAAATTTTTTTACTCAATAGTTAATGAAAATTAATGTAATATAAAATTGAAAATTGTGTTAAAATAATGTATCTAATTACTAATATTATAATTTATGAATATTGAGGATTATAGCTTATGTTTACATTATTGTATCCAGACCTAACTAATAAAGAATAACAATTTATATTAATCTATAACAGATTAAAATAAAAACAATTTTAAATAAATCAAAATATTATGCATAAATAGAATTTATAATAGTTTAAATCTATTGGATATAAACTTTTATATATTTTAACTTAGGAACATCATTAAAATAGATTGTTTTGTTCTTGATTACTATTCTAATTCATTTGTTGCGTTTAGCTTGGAAATCAATTTAATTAAGTCAGAAATATTAAACCTTCGAGACGTAAACTACCTTTCATTATAATTTGAGAATGTATTTTAATATAACATAAATAATAAATTCCTTAAAAAAAACTAAAAAGCTTTTGTAAAAAAATATGTGTAATGTAATTCATATAATGTATATTATAGCCAAAATATTGAATACTTCACCTCAATTAATTTTTAATGATCTTCATGGACCATACTCAATTCTTTGACAGCCATTAGTATGCGTTTTAGGTGCCCTACTTTGGTCATACCAATTTCTTTTAGGTCACGTCTCGATAAGTTCAATAATTCTTTACCCCGAATATCATTATTGGCGAATACTTCTGTGTACTCTCCCAACTGAACTGACTGAAGCCAAATTCCCACCTCCACTGTGCTCCAGTTGGATACATCTTGACCGAGTCGTTTTGAAGAAATTACATTAGCTTTCCATAACTTTTGCCAAAACTGTCCTTTACGACATAACTTGTCCTATATCAAGTTAACAGAATAAATTATTATTTAAAATTACTCTAAAAAGTAAAAATATATTCAAAATGTTCAATACATTTTTTATTCTGTAGATTTAATTTTAGTGATAAGTGTACACAAGAGTACAAGCAATACAAATTAAAAATCAACGATAGAATATTGAAAAAAAGCTGAAAAAACTTAATAAATTATAGATTAATTTAAGTTATCAGTCATAACTCATAAGACATACGCAAGTTATTGTAGAATTACAATTAGTAACTAAGTAATTTTATAAAAAATCAATAGATTACCGTTTCATAAGCATTGCTGAGGAAATAAACATAACATAATGATGAATCATTATCTCCTTCAGAGTCTTTAGATATTAGACATTTTTTAAATTCAATTTCAAGTTTGCTAAATGCCAATGACAGTTTAACTACAAATTCTCCATCAAAAACCTTATACAAAAATAATTGTAAAATATTAAAACATTTATAACCTAAAAATAATTTGTTTACTAACATTTCCTGCATTTCTGATCATAGTTAATGTCTCTTCGTGTAACCGCTTTGTACTTAATACAATGTCAGTTGCTATTGATCGTAATTCCTTCTAAAAACAAATAGAAAATAATTCATGAATAAAATATAAAAGTATAAATGATAAATTGAGTAAAATACTAAAACCATTTTAACTCACTTCCTTAGTTTCATGTTCAATAATACTGATTTTTTTAACAGTATCGTTAATAGAATCAGTTAATTTTTTCAAATCATCTCCTTTAAATAATTTTTGTTTCAGCAATATTTCTCTGATCAGTCTAAAAATAATATCATAATTATTTTAATCATTTATAAATGCCATTTTAAATATTAAATTTAATTATTACTCAATTAAGTTATTTGTGGCCTCAAAAAATTCCTTTAGAATAGTCCATTCATCTTGGCTTAAAGGAGTAAATCTACATAGCGATTGGCTATGAGTGCGTTTATTCTGGTGTTTAATTTGTTTTTGTTTTTCTTCCCATGATTTTAGTGACAGTTCAAGTGCTTTATTTCTACATAACATTTTCATTCTGTTTTTGTGAATTATACGAATCATTCCAGGAGGCTGTACCCACGCCTCACCGTCCACTTGTATTGGTACCCCTTCATCACCTGTGTTAAAAGTAAAATCTATATTCCTGTATAATTAAGCAAAATAAACGTATGCATACCCATAATATTTATTTGCACAGTAGTACATTGGGCAATGCGATGATGTTGTAAGTTTATTAAACGTGATGCAGCCATTTGGATAGTTCCAAATACAGCTACCACTTCTAATATTCTATCATCAATACTAGGAGCTAAAAATACTCTGTCTTCTTTAGTACCACCCCAAAAATTAGTACCGCCCATGAAACTAAATATCAAACACCAATTAATTGATTTGAATCTAAGTAAAAATAATAATTTGACTTATTACCTTGGAATATTAAGTATTACAATTCCTTGCAATGAAGGAAGTGGAATTCTTTGTCCATCGCATTCCAATTGTACTCTTTGATCCAAATTTTTATAAGTTTTCTTATCAAATAGTATAATGATCAAAATTAATATGTAAATAATATTTTTTGATATATATAATACACACATTTTTTTTAAAAATCAACTTACCTGTAACCACTGTTTGCTTCCTAATACCCCATACCACATGTAGTTTCGAGTTCGTGACCTACATTTTTCTGGATGTTCTTCTCGTTTATGATGAAAATCTAATGAGATCTTAGCATCTATGCCAATACCAAAATAGTTATTCATAATGCATTTCTCAAAAAATCCTTCACTGAAATAAAAATTAAATTATTATTGTTTTGTTTATAAATGTATGATTATAATTTTTATTTACAGCAATGTTTCATCGGGGTCCATCAAAGGCACAGCAGGAGCACATAAAGCATCAGCATTTGCTAATAACACTTGACTTATTAAACTTGATTCTGTTACATCTATTTTAAGTATAATGATAAATAGTATTAATTAATGAATTAAAATTTACCTTTTTTAAAATTATTTTGTCTTACTAGGCCAAGTAGGTAAAGTAACCAATGGATTGATAATTGGTAAATGTTTATTACGTTTAAGTGATGTATAATTTTGTATTGAGCATGGTGTAGGTGAATGATTTCGATTATTTAATGCTGTGCTACTAGAAATTCTATGTGAAGATCGCAAAGGTGAAGCATTTAACATAACAGGCGATGCTGCAGAAACTAAAAAATAAAAACATTATTATGTTTAAATTTTTAGTCCTATCAAGTATTTACACTTACGTCTTCGACAACTGTCAAAACTATTTCTCCTACAGTCCAGATGTGACTCTTCTACATCACACAATTTATTGGGAGAAAAATGCTGGGGAGAAGGCGGATTTATGACCACAGCTGGACCAGTCATTGTTTGACTTCTTTTTAATCCATTGAAACTATGCAATTCATCATCATTAAAAACATCGCTTGTTGGTTTAGAATCTTGAAGTAGAAATAAATTATCACCGTTTGCACTTAAATTACCATTAGAACCTTGAATTCTGACATTTATTTCATTTTTGTCTGAAACAAATTTTGATTCATTTGGTACTTCTAAACCCATGTTAACAGTACATTTTTCTGATTCCTTGGTTATATTTTTAAATCCAAATTCAATTTCAGCTTCCATGTCACTATATGTTTTATTAAGATGACGGCATTTAATTGATCTTCGTGCAATGTCATTTCCCTCAATGAAATGTGCAATACTACACTTCTTAGAACTATTTTCTACAACAATAAGCTCTTTGCGAAAGTCCTCACTTTCTTCATCTTCCGGGGATGAGGATATTAAATTGGATACATCTACATCAGACTCAATACACTCGTTTACACCAAAATTCAATTTGGGTTGATGACGAGAAAATGTGCCTCGACATGCCTGACGAAAACTGTAACGAGACGAAGAGGCTTGGCACTTGTTGTCATACATTTTATAACTATCTGGTATCTCATCTGATGCTTCAGACGAATCAATATGACAAATATTTCCTAAAGATTCTTCTTCGCTTATTTTAAATGCAGGATATGTTTTTAATGATTCACAAATTTGATCTTTGCATTCAATTTTTATTTTATCAGTTTCGTATATTTGACAATAACTATTCAAATCATCATACTGTGAAGTTTGATATGTACTAGTATCTTCTTCGGACATCCTGTTTATACATCATCATATTTATTATTATTTATTTGATAATAATAGTTTAAAATAGATAAAAAAAATTAATATTATTTAACATACACAGCATTTTGATCATCCAGAACTATTTCCTGGCAACAATCGGAAAATTCTACGGGTGCAGGTAAAGATTCAATGTTTAATTCTGTTGAACACGATGATTCTCTTCTTAACATTGGTATAGGAGAAATAGATATAGGATTGGCAATAGATGTAGGAGTTAACTGTTGAAGGTTCAGATTGTTATCAATGCTTGCCGATAGCTAAACAGTAAAATAATAATTTAACTTAATATAAATGCATTATGCTTCATAAATATCTTATAATATACCAGTTGTGACATGGGAAGTGGAGTTAAAATAGTAGAAGGAAAGCTTGTCTTTCCAGAGTGTTCAATTAATTTTGTAATTGATTTTTCAAGGCTATTAGCTCTTTCAAGTAATTGCTTTTTATAAACCTATATAAAAATTTGTTAGTCAAACATTAAAAAAAAAAAAATGAAATCTCTTACTTTTTTTATGGCTTTATTCTCAATATCTTTTACATTGTTATTTGTTATTTTATTAATATTAATGTGCATGTTTTCTTCAGTTGAATCAATATTATGTACTGTTTCCTAAATAAAAACAAAAAGTTAAATGTAAAACCTGCAATAGAAAAAAAAATAAAGCATATTACATCTTTGGTCTGATATGTTATTTTGAACTCTTCTTTTTGAAGGAGTTTTAAAAGTGTATCTAATTTATACTTTAAATCTTGGCGCATATCATTAAATTCTGTACTGCCAATACCATTGCTAATTTCTGATATGCATATAATAAAATCTTTGACAGTACCACATAACACTCTGAAAGTACATAATACAATTGAAAATAACTAAAATGAATTAAAATGATTATATATTAACACAAAATATACTAACTTGGCTGTATTAATAATTGTTTTGTGTTCATGAGTTTGCAAAATAATGTTCAAATTAGTCATAATATAATTGTAGTATGTGGATATGGCTGATTCTAAACTAATACCCTCTTGTACCCCAGAATTCATTGTGAGTTTTGTGCCACTACCTATGTCAATGCTACGTTCATATACCATTATACTCCATCTAAAATGTGCATACAAAGTAGTAAATAAAACAACAGATTATACAACTCATTAGTTATTATTAGATCTCAAATTTTTATGCAAATGTTAATAATTTTTTATTTTTTTATATCTATAAACTACTATCGAAATAGTTTCAACTTTCAAGTTAATGACAAACATTTTTTTTTGCGTATTTCTACATATGTGATAATTATTGTAAAAAAATTAAATATTTATTGCTTATTAAATTGAAAATAAATTATATACTGTTTTCAAAATCTAATTAGGTAAGATAATATTTTATTGAATAGAAAATTTTAATAATAATGTTGTCAGTCAAGATTCAATAACTTTTTAAAAATCTGATATTAATTTTAAATCATTAAACTTTTTCGTTTGTAATATTGTTGCAAAAAAAAAAAAAAAAAATGTATTTTAAATCATTCTTATACTTTATTAATTTATAATTATATAATAAACAGTTTAATTTTGTAATTTTATTTTACTATTACATAATTGTTAAAAATTAATTTGCATATTTTCACAATTTTTACTACATATTATATGGAATATTGTGATGCTTATAAATGTAAACAAATTTGTGCTCTCGTTTTTACTTTTCTAACTAATACCTGTCAAGAATCTTGGTACTGGCTCGTTCGTATTTGTCCATTATTTGTGGCAAATGAGCATCATCATCACAAGATGCACCCCAACCCAATACTCTAGCTAAGTCATTACCAGTGCCCAAAGGTAGTACACCGACGTGACACTGCACCTAATATACAAACACAGTTAACATTATACATATTATTTGGTAATTAGATATTATAATATGTTACCTGCATATTAAGCCTATCAATTTCAGAAAGTACCCAGCCAACAGAACCATCACCACTACATACTAGCACTCTAAATGGATTGAAATGTCTAAATAATCTTAACCTAAATTATAAATAAGATAAAAAAAAAATATATATAAGATATTTTAGTTTATTTAATAAATTAAAATGTAAGTTAAGATGCTATTACCCAGGTCCAGGACCATTACCAATGAGGTCAAATACTTGTGCTGGATTCAATATTTGTTTGAATCGTCTGAGAAATTTTATACCTTGATTGTCACCGGATTTAGAATTGACAAATACTAATAATGGAGAACATCCATGGGGTTGGATTGCTTCTAAGGAATCATCACTAGCTACATCAATAAAATATATTAGTATTTAAATAATAATTTAAAATAAATTAATTACAAATTGTATCTTACCAACAGAATGTATAGCTGTGGGTGGCACAACACTTAATCTATTGGACCCCAATGGACATTTAATTGTGTGTTTAGGGCGGCATGCAGTATGTACTGTTGCTCTGCACCATAAACATCTCCAGTCTTGGAGCCTGATTTCAAATGAATAAAATAGAGTTAATATTTTTATCTTAATTATATAATAAATATTTTAAAAACAATAAATAATAATATGTACCTTAAAACTGATCCACATGTTTTATCACAGACTGCACATTTAGAGGAAACAGGTAAATTTCCTTCCATCCATTGGTGTGTCATTAAAATATTCTAAGATATATAAATAAATAATTAAATCACAGAAAATTGTTTTTAACTCATTAGCATTAATTTATAAATAATAAATACATAATTAATAATAGTAAAACACATTAAAAATGTTTAATAAATTGTTATTAAAATATATTAAAAAAACATGTTGCAAAAATATTATTTGTTTCTATAAGCAAACAGTTTTAAATTTTACTCAAATTTTGAAATTAATTTAATATTATTGCAAACATGTGTTAATATTTTTGTTACAGAACTTAATAAATTTAGGTAAATTATAGTATTGAGACTATCTAATTTGAAATGGGATAGAATTAATAGAATTCTTAAATTTACTGATACTGTTCTTTCAATCACTTAACCTTAAAGTTACTGTGTTATAAAGTAATTTACTTAAAACAAAATAAGCAAGTCACTAAGTTAGTAGGTACATACATTAAATATATTATAGTTGTTACTTTGTCGAATAAACATATTTATAGAGTTCCATTTTTAAAAATAATATTTGTTTCATTAAAGAATTAATTTTTAATTAAGTATTAAAAATAATAACTATTATAATATCAATAAAGAAGAAATGTAAAAAATAACCAATATTGTCAAAAATAATACAAATTATTATTACCCCTTGTTTATCTTCAATTATGTCTTTTCCAATGCTAGCCAATGTTGTCCACTTGCAGTTGCTGATCGCCTTGTCCACGCATCTTTTATGTACTTTACACTTACATACCTCGCAACTATATCCATGAGATGTAACACCTAAATATTTTTATGGTAAATATTAATTAACGTATTCCAATGACAAAAGCAACAAATAATAAGTATGATATAATGTTATTTAAAATACCTGATAGCTGTTCTCGGCAAATATTGCAATATGTTGGACGTGCATGAGACGCAGTATGCCACAAGTGATTTCCAGACAGAAAGTCATTTAAATCAACGCCAATCGGCTTAACATAAAAAAGTTTTGCAAATTAAAATCAAAACTTAAGTCTAATTTATCAGTTTCATTGATAGTTAGATATTTAACATCAGTAATTTATTGTTAAGCTTTCATAAATGTTTTGGTACTTAAAACCTATATACATTGTACCAGTGTTGGGTAAATTACTTTCAAAAAGTAATAAAATTATGTTACTTGTTAAATCAAATATTTTTATTTAAATTACATTTGCGTTACCTAAAATAATTTTTATCTCGTTACAATACTTTTTCATTAATAAAGTAGTGTGTTACAAATAACATTATTTTTTTTATCATTGATAAGTCATTAATTTTTTTAAACCATTTTCAATTTATATGATTCAATTATTATGTATATATTTTAAAATTATAGACTTAATGATAATGGACCTATTATGTACAAATGTAAAATATGTACAATCATCTCACCTATATGGTTATATGGCTATATGGCCATATAAGTAGACAGGTAGTTTACTCATAAGTCATTTTACTTAAATTTTATTTTTAAACCGAACTCTTTTCTTTTTGCTAATAAAGCACTTAACATTAATTCCTGGAATGTTTAATAATATTGTTAATTATTATCAAAATTGATAATAAATATAATTGATTTTTAATTTTTTTGCAATATCCTATTGGCTTGTTTTTGTAATACATTCAAAACTATTATTTGAATAACGTTGAAAATAACCCGTTAATGTGTTACTTCATAGAAATTACTTTTAAAAAGTAATTTTGTTACAATTGCGTTACTTTAAATAAAATGTAATTAAATTTACTGTTGCATTACTGAAAAAGTAATTGCTTTACAGTAATTTGTAATTTGTGTTACGTTACTACCCAACACTGCATTGTACTTATTTACATGATAAATTACTAAAACATAACTGTTGTGGAGAACTGTCACTGATGTGTGTGTGAGGCCTTAATCCACCAAAATTTGTACCTGATTTAAAATATCTCTGTTGGCTGTAACTTTTAGCGCTGTCATCCAGTCTTCCATGACGTACAACAGGCACAGTTACTCCTCAAAATAGTAGGGCATTGGGCTTGGTCACCTGAAAAAGCGAAAACAAAAACCGTATTAGCCCAAATAAAAATCATTACACTGTATCTGTCATCAATCGGTTTTTCAATCCGGTTGAACAGACATCCCCTGTGCAAACTAACCGAAATACTGAGCATCCCAATGATGAGCTCTCATATTTTCGTTCAACAGGTTGTGAGCAAACGGCATTCCGACTCATTATAAACCAAAAAAATCTCCGTTAAAAATAATAGTAAAATGAAAGAAAATAAAAAATGTCAACACCTAACTAATTTAATAATTCAGAAGACTTTGATAATGTTATCACCGTTTTTCGACCATCCCCGTTATCATTTTACAAATCTCTTCCACTATCAAGATTTACAATCACTACTATCACGGAACATTCTGTGATTATACCTCAAAATATACATAAATAGATTAAAGAGACGGTTTGTCGGCATATTATACTTTACGAATTTAATTTATCGTATTTTTATTTTACTATTGTGCCTATAATAGTTAATTTATTTGACTACTAACAATATACGGTGTAAGTATACAGCCATTAGCTTTAAAATGGATATTAATATTTTCAAATTCCATTGCGGAAGTAAAAGAAAATATGATAATATACGTAAGAATGTCGTCCCTACGAATAATTTCGAACTACAAAAAATTAATTAAAATTGTTATTCTTTGATTAAATATCTAATTTCGTCAAAATGTCAAAATTTTAATAATGCCTATAAAAAAAAATCGTGACAGTATAATTTTTTTTTAATTTTTGGATTTCAATAAGACTTAATATATATAAAAAAGCTTTGGCAATATGGATTGAACTTTTTATACTTTTTTATCTACATAATATTTTGTTAATTTTTGGGATTTTGACGGGTTTTGTCAGCATTTGAACTTTAAATGCTTATAAAAAAAAATCGTTCATGTATAGGTATGTATCTTTAATATTTTTAAATTGCAAATAGAAGAATTTAATTGTATGTGAGATCTTATATTGTTATTTCAAGCTTTTGACGTAACTTAAACATTTTTTATTAACACTTAAAATAAAAAAATTTTATTTAAAATATCTATAAGCAGCTCAAAAATAGTCAAAATATTTTGAAAATTATACCATTTATACAAAATACTAATATAAACATTTGGTAAAAATTTCAAGTGCCTATCCTATGGTTATTTGTTTTTGAATATTATATAACAAAATAACAAAATTTGCAATAAAAATTATTGTTTTTTTCTCAGGTATTAGCTCCGCTCAGAATATAAAATCCAAAAACTATGGGTTCACTGCAATATAATTATTTACAATATTTTTCTATTGTATTGATTGCAGTAGCGTTTGCCAATTTAAATGTTGCATATTTCTACGTATTGATGTCTGAGCAATTAAACCTATAGGCCGGTTCAAAAGCATTTCGAAAGTCCTTTTAGCAAAAAATTATACTCACATTTACTTTTAATACCAATACATGACATTTGACTAAAAATTATATTCAACTATTTGTATTTGTTTCGGATGAAGAGTTTGGTTACTTTTACGTATGCATTACACGACTACGTCCAGTCCATGGCGACATGGTCTCAACGAAACTAGACGACTAGACGAGTATTTAATTAAATTAAAGACTCTCTAGGGCAGTGTTCCTCGACCTTTTTTTTACGACGACGCTCTTATTTGGATTGATGAAAATGGTGACACACAAAAAAATTAACGGATTTTTTAAAAAGTAACAATTATTATAAAACCTATTTAAATTATTACATTAACCATTATCATTTTATTACAATATAAGTTCACACATTTTTTGACGACACATCATGATAATACGCGAGACATCAGTATGTCGTGACACGCCGGTTGAGAACCACTACTCTAGGGAAAAGTGAACAGTTCTAAATAAGTGACCAGAATTACATACAGCAATTTCAGTGGATTTCAGTCCGGATTTCGTGATAACATAGTTAAAATGTATTACATTCTTTATAGTTTTGTCAAAAAAATAGATGTATTCTGTAATTACCTGAAGAGGCAGCTATAATGTAGAGGTACATCTTAACGATATGAATTATTAGGGTAGAAACGTCAGTTCTGGAAGAATAGAAATTAGACAAGAAGAGGCAACCTTGTTAACTGCTTAATATGAATGAAGGGGCATATCATTTCAGTAGGTATAAAGCATTTAAATATATTAGAATTTTTTTAATTTAGTTTTATCTTTTGTGGTAGATATTATTGTATTTTATATTATAGTGTTAAACGTTTTGATAAATCAAATTATTTTACTATCTATAACATAATATTATCATCATAATAGAGTCTTTAATATTGCATACCTAATTTATAACGTTTATTAAAATTACACTTAGAATCTTTTTCAGTTTCATAGAAATTGAAGCTATTCTTTACATAAAAACACTCAGTCATTTTACGTCAACTGGCTTTTATCAAATTTCTATTGCAGAATTCAGGGTCGTATCGTGGGGTGGGGCATACACTATATATTGCTTAGCACGAAAGGCCGCTAACTTATCATTCATTTATGGACTGGTCTCAGGGAAGAGGACGAGTTAAATTTAAGCCGCTAAAAATATTGGAGAACGATTGGCTAAAATGTCCCAATCCAGACCTGGATGGAATTCATCAACATTGTGTCCCAAATGAACTGAAAGTTTTGAATTAATTTTTCCGTTATCAAATTTTATTGAAAAGTTGGAAAACTTAAATTTGAACTCTAAGTTGAATTATACTTTATATTATAAAACATTTTTCATAATTGATTTTAATTGAAAAACAATACAATACTCAAAATCGGTCATTGAAGTTCAGCACAATGCAGTGATCAATAATTACTGGTAAATCGGTTACATTGAAATGTGTATGACGTACATGGTACATATCGATTGGCATCGGGAAACACCAACTGCAACATGTTGTGGTCGAGTCGTGGCAGTTGTGGGGAACATCGGTCTAATTTTGCTGCTATTTCCATTTAATCATAATGCATTATTTTGGATGTTGAAGTGCAATTAGTGACAATTACTGATTGGTTCCCCTAAATCAACAACTGACAAAATCATAGGGTGGATTTAATTTATTTTGTGGCGTGATCCTGTACGTATAATATGCGAATTAAATATATATTATGCGTGTGGTTATTATTAATTACAGAACTATATTATAATATTACGTACCTAACTACCGTTTACCAGTGATAATGTTATTATATTATTTTATGGTGTCACACAAAAGTTGATGGAATTGCTGGCAATAATAAAATATAAATGCATACAACATAATAATATTATATATAATAGTCTATTTTAATGAATAGCTGATTACACGCGCGCTGTCGCGATTTTGTTTACACATTACAAGCGGTTTTTCTTATGACCATATTTAACAACAGTCAAATTTTGGTATACAAATTAAAATTAATATTGACGCAATTTGAAGTAAATTATCAGTTGCGTCAAACACGTGGTAGAGGTAAGACCTTTGTATTTGATTTTAGTTGTCAAATTAAGAGTTAACATAAATGTTACCTATATAATAGACTTATTAAACGACGTTGAAGCCATAGTTGTAGCATATGCATTATAAAAACTTAATAGTGTTTCAAAAAAAAAAAAAGATCCAAATGGAGATATTGGGTACATCCGATGAACATGAAAAGGATTAAAGAACGTCAGTTTCAAGTGGACTTCGTGACACTGAGGGCTCATCCTGAAGAATTTGTTTAATATTTCAAGATGTCTGTAACATCGATGGGTTGGTAAGTAAATGAGTAAAAGATTAAATATTTATAAAAGCCTTGATTAAGCCCTCCCCCACTTTAATAATAATTATCAAAGAGGATTTCTAAAAATAATGTACATCTAAAATTAACAAAAATAATTTTTAACAATGAATAATGATTAACAAAAATAGAATTAATAATAATAATATTAATTAAAATTTTAAATAAGAGATAAATAAAAAAAAATAACCAAATACACTACTTAGATTATTTATTAAATAGTAAGGCGCTAAAAGTAATTAATTCAAATTAAGTATACTGACAATTCGTAAAAAATAGAATATTTAAGAATAATTAATAAAAATCTTTATATAATATTAAAAAATAATTATTATAATCAGTGTATATTTATAATTAATAAAATTATAATATTTAAAAGCAATTAAAATGACTACAAAATACATAATAACAAATTATTATCTATATAATAATTATTTTTCTTAAATATTTTATTTTTATTAATTATGAATATACACCGATTTTATTAATTATTTTTAAATCAATTTGTATTAATTATAAAAATACTTATATTACTTTTATTAATAATTCCTTAATATTATATTTTTTATGGATTATAAATATACAGCGATTTCATTAATAATTATTATACAATAATTTTATTATTATTATTATTATTATTTAATTACTTTAAGTGTTATACTATTTTTTTTATTAATAATTCTATATTTGTTAATTCATTGTTATAAATTATTTTTATTAATAATTTTAGATATATATATTATTTTTAGAAATCCTCTTTGATCATTATTATTAAAGTGGAGGAGGGCTTAATCAAGTTAGCCCCTCTAATCTATTTATTGATTTGTGACTTTACATTTGATTCACAAATTCTAAAAACCAATTTGCAATTAATTTGCTCAACATATTTAGTTTGGATAATTTTTAGGATGAAGAAGAGGCCACGTATATGATCATGTATTGAGTTGCAAATCAGGCGGAAAATTTAGAGACCGGTTTCGATTTGATAAGGCTGTTTGGGGGGCGGGTCTATATGAAGTTGGCCCTCCCCCCATTAAAAAAAATAAATTGCGTTGAAAGTATTGAGTTGCAAGTTATGAAACTATTGTTACAAATCTGCTGCAAATTTTTTACGCATGTTTGATAATTGTATGATAATATGGGGGGCCAACTCCATACACGTAATTTTCAAGCATTTTAACACAATGAATAAAATTTTATTGATATTTATGGAGAAAAAAAATAGAAAAATTCTGAAATTCAAAAATTGACAATTAAAAATACCTGTAAACAACTTGAAACGAGTTACAATATTTTGAAAATCTTATAAAGTATAGAAAATGATAAAATAAACATATGGTGTAAATTTCAAGAACTTACGATTATTTGTTTCTGAATTACAACAAAATAAGAAAATCGCTCCATAAAAAATCGAATTAATATCTGATGTTGTAAGAAATTTAACTTCAAAATCTCATAAAAATGTAATTTGACTTTCAAGTAGACATATTTTTTTGATAAAGGTAGTCTAATTTATGAGGAATCTTGTATTACATTTTCAAGTATTTTGACCAAACAAAATTTTTTTTATCGACATTAATTTTAAAAAATAAGAATAATGTATTCATTTGTTTTTAAAAGTTGTCAATTACCCCATAAAGTAATAAAATTGCATATAGTTATAAGGTAGGTACGAAATGCCTCTATTGATTTATTTTTGATAAATGTGTTGGTGTATATTTGTGATATATGAAATTTGAAGACTATCTTATACCCCTTTCATATAATCTTAGCTCATCAATTAATTAACGACCCAAAATTTGGACACTACTGACGATAAAGGGCTCCTGAAATTAACTCACACTTGGGCCTTAAAATTGTAGTTGCGGCACTTGACATAACATACAAGCGTTAATATTTTTACGTTTGGTTAATGATATTATATGTAATAATTTTTATTTTTTAAGATTTTAATGGTTAGACCAGTTTATCAAGATAATAATGAAACATTTGCGCATTCCAATTTGTACAGAAGAACGACTAACAATCATTTTGCAGTATGTAGATATTATAAAAAATTTGAATACAAAAAAAAAAAAAAAACATATAGAAATTTACATTCTATTTATTGTTTTCGTAGTTGTCAGTGTTCAGGCTTGAATATGTGAAGAGTGTTGTCGATGGAGAAACAGGAGTAATTACTGTTATGTTTGAGATATATTTGAATTATAGTATTGAGGCATGGCAGCAGCTGATATCGATTGGTAAGTATCTAGTCCTAATGAAGTTAATAAGGATGAAGACGGTGTTATTTTGAAATGATTAGGATCATGGTTTATTGCGGTCGAATATGCATCATAAGAACGGTCGTAAGAAGTTGAGATGGGATGCTGTATGGACCAGGAATTAACATTATTAACTACTGGAGGAATGTATGTATTTTTGCTAAGAGTTGTGGAAGAAACTTTTGTTTCTGTTCTTGTCACAAAAGAATGTACCTTTGACATGTCTAAAAAAAAGGCGAATTTTTCAAACAAATGTTTTAGTTGAGTCAGGTGTTGCAGTTATGATAACAAAAGCTTGTTGTGTGCTACAAATGTTGTACGTCACCGTGATGGCTTTAATGTTGAAGATACCATGAGTTGTTTCATGGAGTAGGGAACATTCAAAAAAAAAAAAGTCCAAAGACATCAAGGCGTATTATGTAGAATACGTTAATAACCCGAGTTATACACTTGACTTGAAAAATACAATAATTGGCAGATAATTGTTTTAAAATTGAAACACTTCTTAAAAAATTTAAAAATGTATAATTTGTTTCTACATAGGTGTAGTGGTTTTTAAAAACCAATTTATTTGTTTTAAGGTCAAGAAATTTGTTTATATAACTAAACTTTTTAATATAATATTTAAAACTTCCACAAAATGTACCTTTCATTAATTTAATATCTATAAAGTATATTAATGATTCAAAATATTGTATTACGTATACAGGTACACATATGTTTAATAATTAACAATTAATAATTACTACCTTAGTATTTATTTTAATTTATATTTTTTTATTTTACTACAATAATTATTATTTTGTATTCGAATAACTAATAAAAATTATTTATTTTTTACTTTTTTCTGTTTTTTTTTCGTCTATTTCGTGGGAAACGTATTGTACAAGCTAGAGCTACGTTGGTCCATCCTACACGGAGAGTCTGGAGACCGCGATGACTACTTTCTTTTATATTTAAATATATATATTGTAATATGTTATTGAATTGGTAAATTATTAATTTCCACTATTTTTATTAGCTGATTGTCTATTAAGATTACAAAAATATATATCGGCACGGCGATATATTATCTTTATCTTTGACTCGGTTCTTAGCAAAAGGCGATTACTACTAGTCAAAATGATTTCACTTAATGCTAAATTAAAAAGTCATTGCATAACTGAGTTAAGCTAATATTTTTTCCTGTGTTGACTTTAAACTTAAGAGTAAAATATGATGTTTATTAAATATTAACTCATAGCTTAACTTTCTAAATGTTGACTCGACTCGACTAACTAAAGTTAAATTTCCCGCATTTGCAAAATGCGAGTACGGGCACCTAATATTTGATAAAAAAAAAAACTTATTTTTTAATATTGTGATACTATAGTTTTAACGCCTAATTTAAATATTAATAATGTTAGGCAGTACATATAATTATATATCAGTACATAATGCCATAATAGTAATATGGTTGCGCAACGAAACAGCTTCGTATTATTTACGCAATAATTACAACATCGGTGAGTATTATTTCTATAAATATTTACCGGTCCGGTAGACGGTAAAAATCGTGCACGCAACGTTAGAAAAATTTTGGAGTACGGTACGATATTTTCTACCGTACCGGCGTTTTATCGCAACAATGTGCACATCTACATTTAATTACATTCGTTTAGTTTTAAACTTTACCGCACAAAGATTATCGGCGCGCCAACCGTTCAACGATCCGACAATATCCGTACCGATGCGGTTTGCCTCGCATAAAACTATGGAGCTCAATTTTATCGCCATCGTTACCGTACCGTCTGCCGCAGCAGTGTGTGTGCGGACGTTAATAAATTATAAATTGTCCCGAATTTGTATTTAAAATTTAACGATCGTAAGTCGTTACGCATATATATTATCTGAGTGTTTGTTTTTTTTCATTTTACCCGAGAATAAAAACTACTATAATTTATTGAATTAAGAAATACGCTCCCGGAAGCCACTCGAACGCGAACATGACGAGGATATGTCGTAACGACATAGACGCTAATTAAGGGGGGGGGGACTTAGCTTCTCCTAATTAGTCCCTCCAAAAAAAAAAAAAAAAAAACAGGACATAACATTTTCAAAAAATGTGTAGCAATATATTAATATGCATTTAATTGGCTAATGAAATAATAATAATTATTATAATTTTTTTTGCATATAGTATGAATATGAATTATATAATAGTATTATTACAAATACTGCAAATTTCTAGAAAAATGCATTATTTTTAACTTACACAACGTAGCTCCAATACAAATTATGAATTAGGCACTGCTGATTATAATTTTTAACTTTTATTTTGCAATTTTTTGGCATTTATGATTAATTTGATTTTTTTGGCAGTTTTAGGTCATTTTTTTTATTACTTTTTTTGATTATTTTGTTAATTGTTTTTTCAATTAAAACTTTTTACACACATTTTATCAATTATTGTTATTTATTTAATTTTTGTCTAGTAAATATTTTATATGCCGTGTACACACCTCGCCTTAAATTAATAACATTTTTAATTAAAAATATTTTATACCGATTTCTAAAATGTTTAAACTATTATTCATAATATGTGATATATGTACTAATTAAAAAACCTAAGTACACTATATTTACAGTTTTATACTAATTTTTTGAGATTTAGATGATTTTTAATGCATGAAATGTGTACGTCTATGTTACGATGTTGATTGTTTAAAAAATATTAATTATCGTTTAGATTCTGAAAATATAAATAATAGCTGTATAAATAATAAGGCATTCTTTATCAAAACGGCAACTGGGCCGAAGCCAATCATACATAATAATATTATAGTAATGTAATAATTACAGATTCTAAAACAACTTTATTTGCATTAATCTTTTAACAAACTACACCTTGAAAATAAATTTGATCACCATGAGTTATGCTTAAAAAAAATTGAAGCTCCCATATTTAAAACTCAATTTGCGCCCAAGCGTAATGGCGACGAGTCACGAGCTCGCGACATATTTATTATCTAATTATTAACATTATTTAAACGTGTATATCTAGATATTACTTTATGACGCAGTGTTACGTGTGCGAGTAAAAAAAAAAAAAAACTGTATAAATTGCATGTTTATATTAGTTAATTTAATATAACAAATTGCAATAATATTAAAATCCGTTATTTGCATAGTACCTGCCTATAAATTAAAACGTGGAATAGAATTAGGTAATAGACGAGTGCGACACGACTGCAAATGATACACGCGACCACGCGTTCCGATTATTATTGCTGTTTTGAATTATAGGTAATATTGGATAGTGTCTATACTCAATGGCAATACATTATTATAATAATATAATCAATAATCGTGCTAAACGTACCATCCGTTCACCGTAGCAAATATACGGGCGGCCAATTTGCCTTCCGAGGCTCAATAAACCCACATATTAATTCACCAGTCCCACACTGTGCCCGGGCTTTAGTTTAAATCATGTATACATTATATATTATAATATCAGAGTTAATTGATCTATTGTTAAATCTAAAGATGAGAATATATTATTATATGTAACCGCCCCGAGAATATAAAAGCGAGTGCGTGTACGGGGCGATACATCATATTTATAATCCGTTATATTTTTTCCCAACTGCCTATACGTATTTTTTAAATTTTGATTTTTGTGTTTTTATACGGTTATAAATATATTTATATACACGCATTACGTTTCGGGAGTGGATTTTTAGGTATTTTATACGTTAATAATTTAATAATAAACTATATTTTTAATTTTATAATCAGAAGTAGAATACTTTTCTACAATTTTTGTTATGCAAATGATACATCGAGTATTGAATACATTTTTTTAAGAATGCAACGTTTAGATGGGCGGAGTAAAATGGCAGGGGTGCCCCCCAACAGTCTATTGATTCAATTTATTTCATAGAAATGTAATGTTATTAATGTGTAATTAAAATAATATCTAGCCATCAATATTGAAGTCTTAAGACTTAAGAGGACGCCGAACCCACATAACACGATGTCTCCGTTTTAAACAAGTACAACCATAGCGAGTTTTCGTTCTGCAGAACCAATTATATATTTTTAGCTGTAATATTAGAGTGATAAGAATTGACTTATTTTAGAACTTTAGGGTGAGCATATTATATCATAGGCTTTTATTGATATTTTCATTTTATAGTGAGTTATAACTACTACTATATAATACTAGTACTATACTAGTATTATATATAGACCTAATACTACTACTAACAACCAGTGCTGCAACTACAGTTTTGAGGCCCTGGTTCAAAAATATTTTAGAATACTCTTTACTGTAGCATTGACGGAAACTGGAGGAGGTGCTGAAAGGGTTTAAACCCCCCTCCCAAAAAAGTTAGTCTTTTTAGTTGTGTGACAACGAAGTCCCTTACTCACATTTATGTAAAAATGTTAGCCCTCCGCCCTGAAATTTTAATGGATTTCCGTTTATGTATTGTAGATATAAAAAGTGGCTGACAGGAGACAGGCATTTTGAGAGTTCATGTATCTATCCAACAAAAGTGTCCTATCCATTTGCCATTTTTAATTATAATGAATAATTTGAGAATTCGACTGATACGAGTAATACGTGTTGTATTCCAATATTGACGACTGTGCGTTTATTTTAAATTAAGTCTGTTTATTATTTTAAAATCTAAATCACGGTTTTTTTTACAAGACCGATAGACCGTGGTTGGTGTACTAAATTTTAAATATATCGATGAATGGTGCACGGGGTGTAGTGTCAATGTATCATACTATCATTATCATACAATAACAATATTGACAATAATACTGCCGTTCTGTTATTAAATCGTATAAAAATAGATTTATACCAAACTGTTAATAAACAATATGCACGTGTATAGAAATAAATACATAGTTATTGTTGAGCCAATGAAATAGAATCTATATATTTATATACACGATAGTATAAAATGTAAAATAATTATATTTTTATATTTGATTTTACAATAATTTTTTTTTTTTTTTTTGGGGGGGGGGAGTTAAGGTTTCAACACAACTAAGGTCATTAGCCTGTGGAACTGTGGGGGAGGGTACTATAGAGGAGTTTTTTTAACACGTGTGTGTATGCATGGTAAGGTTTTTACTACTACAAAATCCGGATGGTCACCCATCTAGTAATAGCGGGCGTTGCTTACTCTCAGTCGCAGAACGCGACTGGCAGCAGCCAACGCGCCGCGCCAAGCCACTTTACAATAATTGTTTTATATTAAGCTTGGCAAAATCCCAGGCCCCATACATACATTGTAAGGTCCATCAGACCTTGCACCGCCTGCACCTGTGGTAGTTGCGGCACTGTTAACAACACACAATTAATGATATTATATGTGGTGCCTAATATTATAAGACGATAATATAATACATGCGGATTCGGCTTCTTCTTAAAAATATTATAAACAATACCTATATTAAAAAAATAAAATAAAACTTCTTAGGTAGACTATATGAAAACAATTTTTTTTTACAAAAATCAAAAACTAAAATAAACTTAGAAAAAGTACATACCGCTTATAGTGTGCAGTTAAATTAATCACTCTGTACATAGCGTTTTGAGTTATTTTACATTTGACTTAAATTTGACTAAATTCCAACCCGTGATGTATGTAAAGAATACTACAGTATATATTTTGCAAATGCTACCTTTTTTTAATAGTCCTTTATTATGTACCAAATAATACATATAAGGCTATATCTACATTTAAAACAAAGTTAATTATATCACGCGTCTCGTAACTAATAATACAATACGTATAATAGTGTATATTTAAAGATATTAAATTAGTTTAAGTATAACAAACAATACGTGCCACACATGCAGATTTAAAATGTATGAAACACGCGCATAATTAATCTGAATATAATTATAGTATGTATCTGGTTATTATTGTATTTTGAAAATACTTACAATACAGCCAGGGTGTATCTAGAATATATGTCATATTTAAGTGTAATTTTTAAATAAGATATTGAAATCTTTCCTTTATTAAAACGCAAAAAAATAAAAAAAATAAAATTCTCATAAAATGAAAAAATATTGATCAGTTAAGGTAATTGGAAATTCACCGTTCTTTACAATCATTAACCAGTTAAGTACAATTATTACAACCTGTGATATAACATTGTAATATAATTCAGTATTTTAATTTCCATACGACTGTGTGGATGGCCTTTGTACTTAAAATAATATTATTGACAATCCTGAATATTGTTATAGCATTTGTTGCAGATAACCCCGCGTGACCCTGTATTAGGTTTATTATTGAAGTGCAAATAAAAGCTACAACGACATGTCACTACGAGATACTGGAAAAATGAACCAACGAAGTTTATGTAACTAAATTGCCGGTCCAAAACGCCGTGTTACAAAAATGAAATTTTTCATTTTATCGTATTCAATGACTTTTTTGTACACGGGGTGGTCTTATTTCTACGCCTCTCAACACATACGCATGTGACACGTCGCCTAATGGTAACAAATCATTATTAAATATACTGTCAAAGTAATACTTAAAGAATATACTATTTTATTATAAACGTCCACTTTATATTTGACTATCCGATGACTATGTTATACTGTAATCATAAAAATAACAATAAGTATTGGTAAAATAATTAAACAATAAATAAACAAGCGTTAAATTTTTGTTTACATAAAACGTCACCAAACTTAATTATTTGATTAATTATTGATTCGATGTGTATTTCATAATGTCATATTATATATTATTTTATTTTATATAGGTACCTTTAACCTATATGCATATATTTGGTCTGTACATTCTCACCAGTTTAGTATATTACGCAGCCAAATTACATGTCATGCATTCCTTTATTGTTTTTATTTAATTAACATTTTTGTACATTCATAGAATAAAAAAAAAAACTGTTGAATCGTTCGTGTTTCATTTGCATATCAAACGATGTTTATAATAAGAGATAATAATACGTGGATATACGGTGTATTATACAGAATGATTCGCCCAACAAACATATAAATATAAAATATATATGTAAAATTTATTCAGGTATTTACTATTATATACAGAACATTTTAACAAAGTATAAAATATTATCGGACATATGGTAGTTACTATAATTTTCAAGTACATTGTCCTTATCATCATAGTCTGCATAAATCTATTATCACGTATAAGCTAAGTTTTCAAAAATTAAAATTTTTTTTTTTTAGATAATCATTACATTTATCAATATTTTAATGGTTAAAATAGTTGTAACTTATAAGGTACAAATAAAATTATTCCTACCTATAAATGACGTGCATGAATATTATAATACTATAAGGATAAAAATAAAAAGTGGGCGTGTCCAGTTTCAAAATTCAAGACAGGCCTGGCTATAAAAACAATCTGTATATTAAACAAATATATTTTTGGTTTATTTAAGAGTTCAAAATTAGCGTCAATCCGAGCTTACCAGGCCTGCCCGCTGGACACGCCTCTGGTGTGAGTCAATATCTTACACGAACTATAATAACTAATAAGTAATTACTATAATAAATAATGAATAATAATAAATAACGGTCAACAAGTACTATTAACTTTTCATTAAATCGTACAAATCACGAAATAAGTGTATTTTTTCATTATCGTTGGTGTGTTATGAAACCCATAAGTAAATTAATATCAACGAATCGCTCATAATGGTCAATGCGCCGACAAGGGTACATTTTAATAATAATGATAATCACAAAAAGGTTGGCAAGTGGGTAACGCTCTGCTGTACAGTGGGTGTCGAATGGATCACTCTCATTGATGTGTTAAATTTGAATTCAACGATATAAATCATTGTATACGAAAAACGATCCTGAGCGAAGACCGTCTGTCAGCCTACATAACTAAATGTATTTTATGATATTATTGCTATTAAAACAATTCATTTTACTATTAATAATACAGTAAGTCGAATTAATTTTTACAGAAAATATTGCATTTGAAAATTTAATCGAGTGTATAAAATATAATAATATACTTTAAATGTTTCAAGTATCCACAAAAATATTTATAAATTACAATCAAATAACTAATATGGTTATTCTTCATTTAAACATCTAATTTCGTCGAAAATTGAACTTAGAATGTTTATAAATAATAATTTTTTTTATACATTTTTTTGATTTTCTGGTTATACTATTAAATAATTACGAAAAACTTTGTTTTTAATTTTCAATTCTTAGTTATAAAAACTGAACATTTTATAAATTTTTAACTACAAAACAATTTGCAAATGTTCAATGATAAATTTCAGTTAAAATTTGAAGTTCAAAAAAAAAAAGTTGTACCTATGTATTTTTTTTATTTTTGATCTACTATTTTAACAACTTATAAAGAATCTTGTATTAAATTTTCAAAAAATTTGACTCAACGAAATTTTTTTATCCATATTTAAAGAAAAAAATTGAATAAATCTAAAATTTCTTAGGTCTACAATTAGTTTAAAAAAATGTCAAATATTTTAAAATTTTTTTAGTGTATGGAAAATGATAATCTAAACATTTGATGAAATTTCTAAATGTCTATGGTTATTCCTTTTTTAATTACATCATAATAAGAATATCGTTTTCAAAGAAAACGATTGAATATCTAATGTCTAATTTCAAACGTTCATAAAAAATTTGTTTTATTTTCCGATCAACATTTTCTCTTTAGAAAGATGGAAAAGATTATAAAGAATTTTGTGTTGAATTTTTAAATCTTAGATTTAAATAGAAAAATTTTTATGAATTTTTTAATTAAGCAAATGTTTGTGATTTTTACGTATTTTGTCGAAATTTTCCTTTAGATGCTTATAAAAAAAAAGTTTAAAAACTATTAGAGATTTACGCTCAACTTTATTTTTAATTTTAACTTACAACAAGTTATGAAAAATCTTGTATTAAATTTTCACGTTTTTTGACCGATTGAAAAACTTTTTATTGATAATAATAAAAATAAGTAAAAAAACCAGAAAATTAATTATTTCTATAAATAGCTCAAAAATCAAAATATATTGAAAATTTTATTGTGCATGGAAATTGCTTATATAAATATTTTGTGAATATTTTATATATCTAATGGGATTAATTTTAGTGTTACACCAAAGAACAAAATCGATTTTGTCAAAAATTAGCTTCGCGTAAAATTTTCTGTTTTTTCTTAATTTTTTTGTTATTTTTCCCGACGCGTTTGAAAATTACGAAAATTTTTTTACTTTTGATAACCTTCCCCCCCCTCCCAAACAATACCAACTAGATTCTTTTTCCTATTGAAAAAGATGCTGATGAAGAAAATCGGAGCACTTTTACTGCCCTTAAACTTACGACAGACACTCAAAAAAAAACACACACACACACACACACACACACACACACACACCATTGTAAAATCAATACATTCCACGCCCCGTTCAGAATCTAAAAAAAAGTAAAAAAAAAGAATATTTTATACGATTATGTTTTTATTATCTCTAAATTTTCTAAAATAATATTTTTAATGAATAAATCATTAGTAAATATGTCGATTTAAAATCTGGAAAGTGTAGATAATTTTCACATTTTAAATTTAATTTTTGAAATTGTGACTTACAAAAAATGTGTTCAAATTGTATTTTATTTGCTTTAATACTGATATTTGTAGATCATTATTAAAATTTATAACATAATGATCTACTACTTCCTAAATGTTAACAAAGTATTTATCATAATTAATGCATACATGGTTTAAAATCCTGAATCTGTACACATTTGAATTATTAATGCGTTAAACTGTTTAAGTAAAATGCATCCATTTTGCTTTAAAAAATTTTTAATTATTTATTTAAATATTTTGTAAGAATTCAGCAATTTTTTGAATATACGAAAAAAAATATTAGCATATAAATGAATGGCAGAAAATAAAATAGTTGATTATACATTTTTGATATACTAATTTTTTCTTATAATATTATCTAGAGTTAATACAATTTGATTTATTATATGTAGATAAAAACGTTTCTTATGCGCATTGGCGTAACTTGGGTACATTTTGTGTGTGTATGTGGAGTGGGGGGATGGGGGGGGGGGGGTGGCAGAATCAAAAAACTAAAAAAAAAAATTTATAAAGCAAAAAGAGACTATTTTCCCCGTAGTATAATGTCTGGTAGGCACTTCTTCCTTACAGAATGGGCTTATATTGCGCCTGTGCTTTTACGCGTACAAAGTCAAAAGTTGGAGGAAAACAAGATTAAATAATATAAAAACAGAAGAATATAAATTTATGATTGAATAATAATGAACTAATTAAAGACTTATAATTTATAATAACATAGATGTTATTATAAAATAAAATATACTGCTAAAAGTAGTGTATATAGCAGTATAGCACTCAACACTATAAATGTCTTCCAAACTTAGAATGTTCATAAATAACTTAATGAAATTTAAAAAGAATGAAACATTTTTATAACGTGAATAGGAATTGTCCTCTCATCATGGTGTCTTTATGATCATATTAAATCATTCTTAAAAATGAAAACCATTTGAACTCAGTGTATGTATAATGTATGATGTATATATTTATACCTATAATTTAAAAAATAACTACTCTGCTATATAGTATAAGTTTTGAGTGAATCTTGTCATTAAGTGGGACATTGCTATGGAAGTGTCAAATTTGATTTTAACGATAAATCATTGTATACGAAAAACGATTCTAAGTGGCTATATATATATATTTTAAATGTCATTGTGTATAGAAACTTATAATGAAAGTAAAAGTGAAATTTTCAAATATCGTAAGTAGTAATTTTTTGAGACAAAATAAAATAACAAAAAACATATGAGGAGAAATCGTTATTTTATGTATAAATAATATCCAAGTTATGTTATATTTGAGTGATTATTTGGAGGAAATTTTTGATATTACGAAAAAAATATTTAAAACTAATTGGTAATAAATGGTTGGTTAAAAATAATCAATTCCTAACTTTTTAAAAAAAAAATGCGTTGTTCTTTATTCTTCAATAAAAAACACATGACCAACTAAAATTAAACTTAAAATTCACAATGAACATTATATTAGATAATTAAAAACAGTTCTCGTGAATCACTAACCTTAACTTATACTTTTAATTATTTAGAAATTCAAATAGAAGCATATGAGAAAAAAAATCAAATCAACAATATTAATAAAATATTTATAAAAATGATTTACTTTTAACTAAATTTTGCCAAGTATATTTAGCTCTAGAGTAATTATTTATCTTTTATAATGGACGTTTTCAAGGGAAAGGGTCATAGGATTTTACTACCAGTCATCAATCGATAAATAACACGATATGTATAATTCTCAGTATCTGATCCCGAAAACACTTTTTTATTTTGGGTACATTGATTATACAAAAAGTATTTAAAAGTACATACCATACATTAAAAGAACTTTTGATATCGAATTCTGGTTGATCTTGAAAATTCCACAATTATTGTAATTCATATAATATGTATAATAAGTATATTTATAAAATTAAAAATAAATTGGATCATTCAATTAAATATTAAATAATAGTTAGGTATGATTTAATATAATTATACATATGTGCACATATTGCGATATAAAAATCTATGAATTGGTCGTAGTTATGAGTCATTCGTACACTTTTGCAGTTGATTTATCTTGTCGTAATGTACGTTTATATATTTAAACAGAAATATCTATAGGTATTGAATATTTGAATATTGAACATTACGATTTTATGAACGTCGAATTTTAAGCTGAATGTTAGTAAGCAAAATCCGCTTTTGGGTACTATTAATCTCTTACAGTCATATTGTTAAATATTCTGATGCGCAAATCATGTATACGAGATAATTTGATATAAGGTAAACTGATGATGCACAGACGATACATAATTCAATAATTGGTCAATAATAATATAGGTTTGGTGGATATGGTTATATGATGGGGGGGGGGGAGACTATGATGATTTGTAAATTTGTAAAAATTATTGTAATAAAGATTAATCCATAAACATTTTATAATTTGTAAACATTGTCCGAGTATAATACATATTAGAATAGATGCAATATTTTGATAGTACATTATTTTTTTTATTTTTTTAAATAGGTAATCTAGTATATCTATAAATTTTAATAACTCAGAAACCGTTAGTTTACATTTTTATTTAGATATTATATCAATATTTAAAATATATGAATCACTGCTGAACAATTTTAAGTAGAAAAGGGATGTTTTCATTTTTAAAAAAATAAGTTTGTATTACCTTAGGACACTTCTCAAGGCTTAAACAGTAGAAAAAAATTAAATAATTGAAAATATAGTTCTTTATTATACTTAAATATACTAAAAATCTCAGAATTTAAATTATTTAATTATTACCAAAAAAAAAAAAAAAAAATAGGCGAGAGCATGTGTGGTGATTCACATAAAATAGGCATAATAGATTACCTTGATCTATTACCACCCCGGTGTATTTGATAGTATTGTGTTCCAATATTGCAAATATGTCAAAATCGCATTCTTAGAGTAATAATTAAAAAAAACAAATGTACCCAATTGATTATATAAATACAGAATACAATATGTTATCAGTAAAAAAAAAAATATGTATCTGAAAGTAATTGTTAAATATATTTGTTAAACCGAAATTTGTTACACCCAATTTTAAACGGAATTATCTTAAAGTAAGCTAAAAAACAATTTTCTTATAAAAAGTCTAAAAACCATTTTGAAATTATTTCCACTAAATAATGTAAAAAAAATATCTTCCAATATGACAATTTTTCAAATAAATTTAGGTAAAAAAAATTTTATAGTAGTTATTAGAGTCACTTGATGATTTAGTATAGGTAATTCAATAGTTAATTTTATTGTAAACCTATTGCTCAATACTTCTATTAAGAATTATTTATTATTTTTGTTAATCTGTCTACGTAGTTCTATAATTAAAATTAAGAATAAACTTAATATTTATATTATATGAAATAAAATATCGTAATAAATTTACTTACATAATTACTTGAACGGGACGATCCTTTTGATAATAAGTACTGAGTATTCACAATAGAGTTACTGACTTTTTTAAAATTGTCTTTTAGGGAAACTTTTATGACGTACACAACACACTGCAGCTCAAACATTTTAAAATGCTCTTAATTTTTCCTCTATTATGTTATAATGTTTGTTGATTGAAATGCTCTATCTAATACTGTAAACGTTATTTTTTTTAATGGTAACCTATATTCGTAATTTCATTATCTGACGCAGAACAATTGTACAGGTTTAGATTATGTAATATGTAATATATAAATATATATTTATTAAGTGTACATTTAGCCACTCCGTTACTTATATTTAAAATGTAAATGCTTGAAAAAAAAAAAAACTATCCATACAAATATAATATATTTTTTTCTAAGTCTCTAAGGCTTCTCTAATACTTTTTTATACTATTGTTAAAGGCATCGTTCTGTATGTATTTCTGAACATGTCTATACATCATTTTTACTATTGTCTCGGCGTATAATGTTTTTTTCTACATTTAAGTACAATTTATTGACCCATGTAATGCCACGCACGCACATACCTATACATATATGTGGATAATACAATTTTTACGATTGTCAAATCGTCAGTCGTGCCGAATGATAGATGGACTAGCCGGTGTATAATAGTGCAATATGTGAGATAAGTGATGTGTTATACGCGCTTGCGACTTATATACAGTTTGTCCCAAAAGACTCGTATCACCCTTAGTATGCTCGTGGCAAATCAATATATTTAAATGAGGTTTTTTCACGGTTTTAGAAGTTCTAATTGAGTGACATAGGATTTAATTTTTTTTTTTTAAAAATTCAAAAATTTCTAAAACATTTTTTATACAGTTAAGTTTTTTAAACTTTCAAGATAACCATTACATCATATATTTTAAAAAAATATTAAAATTGAGCGAAAATCGACAAATTTAAAGAAAGAACAAAAGTGAATAATTTTAATTATAATTTAAAAAATGACTATACGTATATGTATCTATTATTATAAATCATATTTGTATCTGTATCATAATTTTAGGCCATGGCTTTCATAATATTTCGTAATTTTATGTTCATTTCACAATAATTAAAATACAGTAAAAATAGGTAACCATTTTCATTGTACGGTAAACGATAAGACATTGGCACACGGCTTTTTTTGTATGCGTTCTAATCGAGATTGATTAAAGGATGTGATTCGTGTTTTGCTAATTATTATTCTTAGAAAATCAAAAAATTAATTCGCTTTAACAACTTTGATCACAATTTTCACAAAATTTTAATATTTTTTTTTTTTTTTTAAACTGGTTGAGATAATATGATCAAAAAAAATGACCATCTTGAAGTTTTTAAAACTCATTCGTTTATAATATTTTTTGGGAAATTTTTGAATTAAAAAAAAAAAAAAAATTGAATCTTATGCAAAAAACTTCAGTAGAATTTCATTGCTTAAAACTGTAAGAAAAACCTCATTCAAATATATCGATTTGCCGTGGATATATTAAGGGTGATACGATATTTTTGGGACGCACCGTTAGAAAAACAAAAGTTTGTATCTCCACAGGGAGCACTCTTTAAGTAGTAGATACAAAAAAAAAAAAAAAGAATTCGATAATTTCGAAAATACGGTCTTCACATCCATTTCAGACTTCCGAAAATCAGAATTCGAAAAAATCGACTATCAAACGAAAAAAAAATAGAGGCGATCGTGCTCGGCGAATCGCCCCGTGTAATATAACATATCCAGACCCGACCTTCGTGTATCACAACGAAATCCTGCACATCGCAAACGGTATATAAAACACGGTCGTGGTATATAATGAAATATTGTACGCCCCGTCAGTCTGTCTACGTGCGTGTGCGCGCGGGGGGGGGGGGGGTCCGCCCGGTCCGAATAAAAGTAATGACGGTGCGCGCGGTGGCCGCGGAGACGAACCGGAAGCGAAAAAAGACAAAAAAAAAAAAAAACTGAGCGAAAAGATTCCTGACGCGAGACAAATCGAGAAGAATATTTTATTTCCACGCCGCCGAAGGGCCACGCCACATAATATTATTATTATTATTATTATTGTTGTTGTGCGAGCAGTATGGGCACGGCCGCCATTCGGTGGAGGTCTGCCGGAGGATTAATGGCTTTCAAAAACGAGGCCAACGAGCGTTGCCGCCGATCGCGGTGTCTAGGTATATACGCGGCGGTGAACTTGGCGCGCCGCCGCCAAATAAATTACGCTCGCCGTGTAAAACTCTCGTAGAAATCTCGACCGCCTCCCCATCTCCCCACCCCCTCCTCCTCCTCCCCCCCCACTAGGTGCCCGTGAGACGTTCGTTTAGTATTGCACACACGTGGTGCAAATTATATACTTTTGATAAATTAGTACTTAGTTCGACTCTGACGCCGCCGATCCTGCGGATTTCTCATTGTGCGCGTGTCAATCAAAACATATTTTTATACGAACCCTGTACGCCACCCGCGATTCGTAAATTTCGCACGATATATTTTATACGTCACGAACACGATCCCCAAACTGATATTTGGGCGCGTTATACAATTATTATTACAGTAGATGCCGCTCACAAGACTCGCAGTCGCTTATTACACGCTCAAAATTGCTTGGAACGTTCCAAATTTATTAAAGAAATATTTGGCTATAAAGCTCGAATTTCGCGAGAAAAGTCGTAGAAAAAACAAACTTTTGTGTTGGTTATTATACTTATTACCGGTTTCCAATCATGTCAAATTATACACTATACGTTGCATGTACAACAAATACTATCGCATTTCAAATTTATAAAAGTTTAAAACCTATCGAGGTGAATATGCATATGTATTGATTAAATAATACGCATGCATGTACTAATTGTACTATATATTTATATTTATTTAATAATATCTAACATATAAAAAGAAAAATATGTAGCAAAATAAAGTTAGTAATTAATTAAAATTTTTGTTCATTTTTTACCACTAATTCGCCTTTAAAATTCAATCGGTTATAACACTCACTTTGTATTGGTTCCAATGTGAGTCTTCTAAGCGGCGTCTAATGTATATTATTAAGACGTCTTGTTGGGTACGAGAAAGTGAAACATAGGTTGGTATTAATGATTTCCGTAACGTTATTCTGTTTTTTATAATAGTCGTCGATTCTTACATTAGCTTTTCGTGTGTTATTTTTTTCATACATCATTATTAATTTTCGAATCACTGTAATAGTTCATGCATAATATATAATATTGTATTATATACTTTAGAAGTAGGAAAAATTAAACACGTTTTTCATATCGCAGTCAAAACTTTGAACGTACCGTTCATAGGTAAGTATAATGTATGGTTAAAGTAAAAAAAAAAAAAAATATATAATTTCATCAGTTTAAACGTATATGGAATTGTGCGGATTTTATATAGACTGGTATTATCATATGTACAAATTGTGTAGGCTTATTAAAATTATTTAATTTTTTTAGAGTTCTTTAAAATCTGTACAACTAAACAACGTACCTTTACAGTATTATATACTATTATGTTAGAGTACACATAATACGATTTATCGGATCAAAGCATTTTAAAATATTAAACTGCTCATGGGTTGCTGGTATAAATGAGTGAGGCAGTAATATTCAAAATTAATTATTATGGAAATAAAAATAAAATTTTATTATACGCTGTATAAATGCTAAAAATAACCTAAAGTATGACGTCAATTTAACCTCTAGTATCGGATAATGGATATATCATGAATATAAATTACTATCATTGAAACATAATATATTAATTAAATACATACATTATAGTTATTATTTACTTATATATAAATTATTATACAGGACAGTGTGTGTGTGTGTGTAATTTTTATTTCGAATGTGTATCATTTTTTATTTTGGAACGTATAATAATTAACATAATACAATCCTTTTTGTCTAATACTAAAACAATGTAAAAAATATTAAACTAAAAAAGGCGTGTCATAAAATTAATATTTTTTTTTTAATTTTAATGACTTTGATCAACGACTTGTATAAAAATTATGATATTATGTATTATAAATACATGTTTTATATTATTAAACCAAACAATATTAAATGTTATCTACATTAAAATCTTATTTAATCATTTTGTTCTTAAATTTGATATTCAATTAGGTATTTGAATTCAAAAATTTGGGATAAGGACGCTTCTTTCGATCTGTCTTTAGATGGACACTGGGTAGAATAATAAGACTAATAGACGAAAAGAAAATCCGAATATACTTAGTGTGCTGAAGACACTTTTACGCTGATAGATCAGATTACTGTACTGCCATTTTAAATCTAAAAGCCATGTATTATTGAGTTCTAAAATTGATTCCGAGTGAAGTTTATTTACTAATAAATAAATGACATTATTTGCTTACGTTTTAGAGAATATAATACAAAAATTTAATAATCGTCGTTACTTTTAAACCTTAATCAATCATAATAAATCACAATATACCTTCTCAATTGTATTGTTAAAATAATAACGAGTTTTAATAACTAATGGCGTTAATTATTAAGTGATGACAAGGCTACCTACATTATAAATATGGAATCTAATTAAATATATTTTTTTTTTTTTA
The DNA here is from genome assembly GCA_014851325.1 of Pentalonia nigronervosa. Taxonomy (NCBI): domain Eukaryota; kingdom Metazoa; phylum Arthropoda; class Insecta; order Hemiptera; family Aphididae; genus Pentalonia; species Pentalonia nigronervosa. Next base: position 124,702 of record JACXSJ010000168.1, on the reverse strand, counting down.
AATAAAATAACTTGAAAATTTAAAAACACACGTTACACTGTTTTAATTCCCAAGGTAATTACTAATTTATAATTCTTAATCATTTATTAAAATCTAACAATATGTAATTTGTTTTTTTATCTTTTTTTCCTCAGTTATATCTATCTACTATATTAAATTAAATCAGTATTATAAATAAAACTACAACAAATTTTAATTATTAAAATTGCTGCGGATAACTACTTACTATAATAAAAATTAAAAAATTAAAAATTAATTGATTAAAATATGTGTTATATAATCGTATATTATTAACAATCACTCATATTAAATTATTGTATAGAAAAAAATTGAGTTTATGAACTGATCAATTAATTTTAAAATGTTTTGTGTTTTTACGTTAATTTTTTTTTTGTCGTTGCAATCGAATTTATAACAAATAATGCTATTATATTATACTATTATACGTGAGCAAAGCCAACGAAGTGCATAAATTACTGAAGCATTTTACTAGTAATATTTTTAAATACCTAAATAAAATTGTATAATATTATATTAAAGATATATAGACATTGAAATTAATTTTTTTTAATGTTTACAGCAGTTTTATTCATAATACAAATTTAATAATGATGGGGGTTATATTGTCATAGTATACAATAATTTATAATAATACCTATATTTAAATTTTCTTAAATTGTTTGTACATATTTTAGAAATTGTATTGAAATTATATTTTCTTTTGAAGTCGTGAAATGAGTATGGACCAAATTACTACCGATGTATATATTATTATGATAAATATATTAAACAAATTATGCGTATTTCAACTTTTAAAGCTTTTCATGACTGCCTATTAATTTTAATTTTTTAAATCAGTAATAGATAGTTTAAGGATTTTTGTCTTTGTGACGAACATAAAGTCCCATATCAGATACGACTTTTAAAAAATGTTATTATATCTATAATTATAAACTTAACATTATTTTGTAATTTGACTTGGTATTTTTTCCGATTTTCTGATAATACTAATCTTTTTTAAGAATTACTAAAACAAATCGTATCCAGAAAATTAGATTTAAATTGTAGCCACATTTTATGTGTTATGTATAATCAGCGTTTTGTTATTTGTAAAAATATTCCTATTTTGTATTTTGTTGTAATAAAATAAAAGTCAAGATGGTAAAAATTAAAGTTCATCGGTATGAAATGATAGGATAGATGAACATAATACAGTTATCGGTTTCGATGGAAAATATATCAGAGAGATTGTTGGGGCCAACTGTCAGCTTAGGGTATTTACTACCTTTAAATCTTTCAAAAACATCATGTATTCACAAATTTAATTTATTTTCAATCTAATCCAATGAATGACGAAAAAGATTAAATTAAAATTGAAATCCGCATGAAACTTTAATCCAATATAATACGTTTAGTCTTTAGATTTCTTTGCAACTAAAATAATATACTTGATATATGCTTGTTTCATCTATCCAAATATCATTGTTTTTTCTATGATTAATTTAAGAAAAAAACATTGTTTTAAGACTTTATTCAGTCTACGCTTCTAGAAATATTATTGTTTTTTTTTTCAAAATAAAATATAATGTAAGTAATTTAAATGGCATTACTTCGCACGTATTTTATATTTTATAATAAACACCATAATAACATATAGTAGTCAGTAATATTATATTTATGTACCTATACTGTTTACTTGTTTATAAATAATACTAAATTGTGTGTATTAAATTTGTTAAGTAATACTTTTAAATAACAAAATAAAACGGAGAAGTTGCAATGATATATAGCACTTTTTGAGTGTATTTTGTATTGGTTAGGTTACCATAATGGATGAGTTAAGTTTAAATTCAATAATAAATCATTGCATGTGAAAAACGATTCTGAGTGGACGCAGTCTATCAGTCTCTATTTTTAAGGACATTTTTTAATATATTTATATTACTAAAAGTTATTTATTTTTCTATTAATAAGTATAGTAAGTTGAAATATTTTTTGCGAAAAACATCGCATATAATAATATATGGTGTGAATAGGTTCGTTGCATAAATAGTTTAAAATCAGTCTAATTATTTTGAAAATCGCATTGCGTATGAAAAATTATATTGGGTATAATATAGCAAAAATTGCCAAATCTCTACAATTAATATTTTTGTTATTTTTAGAACTATAACAAAATGATAAAATTTGAATTTTTTTTTTTTTTGTTTGATTACCCAATTTCGTTAAAACTATAATTTCATATTTATATAAAAAAGAATTATTGTTCCTATGTATTTTTGATATATAGTTGCTATAAGTATACAACTCATGAGTTACCTTTTTTTTTTAATCGTTTGACTTACAAACAAAAATATTATCATATATTAATTGAAAAAAAATTAAATTTCAAATATCTATAAATATTAGGTACAGGAAGAGCAAAAATATATTTAAAATAATATCATAATGTCTACAAAATGATAGAATAATTATTTTGCGAAAATATTATAGCTCTATGGTTATTAATTTTTAAAATACAACAAAAATAGTTTTGCGTTAATTTACCTTTTTATATCATGTACACGATTATATGAACATTTTAAGGATAATGCATTTTATATTTTTTTTTAGTTATGGCTAGGCACATTGTAAAATAATTCTGCTATCTATTTTTATTAAATATATTTCCTGGTATTATATTCAAATATTTCATATAACTATAAGTTTAAACTACGAGAGTTATAAATAAAATTAATCATGTACCTGTATTAAAATTTTTTTTTTAAATATTATTTTGTAGAACTAAATATCATTAAATCTACATATCAAATAGGACACACAGAATACCACTTTTATCAACGGAGAAGTTGAAACTGATATAAAAACAGTAATCAGAAAACAGACGACCATAGTTTACAACTTTGCATACAATATCCACCAGTATTATGCGTATCGTTGTATATATATAAAAAAAATAAGTGACACGTGTCGAAAAGAGTATAGAGATAGGTACCTACATTTTTGGAATTTAAATATTGAAAAATACGTCTCAAGGGTGTTGAATATCTAACTCAATGCTATGTAGGTGTATGGAAATGAATCGTGAGTACCAATATTTTACCTAATAGCATACGAATTAATAGGCCATTATTGATATAGAAAATAAATATGAATTCAAATTATTTGTGGAGCTATATATATATTTTGTTTATTAAGTTGTATATTTTATTATAAACACGAATTCAAAAGAAACACAAAAAGTGAAATCGGTTAGTTTTATCTGAAGCAAAGGTAATGGAGAAAACATTGTACAGAAAAACTAGTCCTATCTACTGCAGTAATTAGTAAGTACCTACCAATATATGTAATCTGTTTTGCATCACTTGACTAATTAACTGACGGAAGCGGTTAATTCCGTGGCCATAATGCACCGGTAAACCTATCAGTGATTATGGACTTCATATTATTTTAACGAAGGGTAAAATATTATCCCTTTTACGATGAAAATTAATCCCAGTAAGATGCATAGTATGGTGTATTACTAGAAAATATGTTACTCGTGGTTAAAATTATTCGTTAAAAATAAAACATATTATAGTGTTGTATTGTTGACTGTTATGTGCATTGTTTGCGCCCTACGTTTCCCTAGTATTAACTAGAAAAAATAACACGCCAGTCACTAGACTATTTTGTTCTTTGGTTTTCATCTGTCTGATAAATACACACCGATAAAATGTTACTATCATTAAAATGGAAACCGAATAATTACTAAACATACGTTTTACTTCATCAATCACTATAATTAGAAACTGTTAGAAATGTACAATTCAAATTTTTGCCGGGAGTAAAATTTATTTTGGATATTTAAATGAGTAAAATATCGTTAACTACGATAAATTTAATTAAAGAAAAAACACATAAATGAGATCAAAAAGAAAAGTATTATTAATTTTCTCTTTGTGGTATATTTAATAAAATTATTAATTTATGAAATTGTGTCTAAATCATTTTAATAACGTAAATTCAGACATAGTTTGAGTTTATTTTAATTTAACATTTTTTAAATGGATGACATATTTTCGATATTCTTTATTAACATTTAAATTATACTTAACAGTTTTATTTTGTTTTCAAAATAATATATATTTTAATTTTGATTGTAACAATACAAATAGTTTTTTTTTTAAATCAATTTAAAAACCTAATAATAATAATATTATTAAGAATTGAAATCACAAATGACAAAAGTACGTTAAAAAAAAAAAAAAAAACAGCAATATTATATACATTTTGAACTAATTATATTATAGTATAATTGTATTTCACGTCTAAAATATTCTTTGAAAAATGTATTCATGAAATTATCTACCTACAGATTTCTTATTTTTTCTTGGTTTGGCCAAATTCCCTGCCTAAACTTTAAAGTGCATAATAAATTAAGTAATATGCTGTCCAAGTATATTATTAGGTTTATTATATTTTAAGTTTAATTAATTATAATACAATAATATCATGATATATTTGATTTACTTTATTTTATTGGTAATTAAATTTAAAACTGAGTTAACTGTTGTTTAAAACGTAATACGAATAAATTTTGATATGATTTAAAGAAAAGTAAAAAACAATAATTTTTGTTTAATAAATAGTTCTGAAAATGTAGCAACGATATTGACATCATAATGTTTAATATAAAAAGCAAGTGAGAATATATAATATATGTATAACGTTTATGACTCATGATATATTTATAATTTTTCTTTGAAGTAATAATTAGAATGTTATGAAGTATACAATTTAAATAATGATTACCTGTCCATCTAATATTGATTAAATTATTCCAAATTATGCATAATTCCTCATAAGTATGTATATTAGTAACTATTCAATATTTTTTGACTGCTATCATAATTTGTAAACATTTGTCAATAACACTTTAAGTTCATTATACTTATTTTACATTAACTTAAATTTAGATAAACGTTGGTAATTACTACAAAACTCATAGTTTAATACCTATATCCACTTATATAATATTTATAATTAAATTATCACAAATGTGAGTAAAATATTTGTATTGTAATTTATAAGTCGAAATGAAGAAAAAATAAAATTATAATGATCAAATGTACAATAGAAAAATATTAAAAAAACATTATTTTACAATATTAATTTTTAAAAAGCGAAATTGATTTTGTAAAATGTATATGCAATATTTATTCATTAAAATCAGACTTGTATAATATGTTGGTGTAATATTTTAATTGTTTTTAGTGTTAGATAAAATTAAAAAATATATTGTTTTATTTATACTTTATTTTAAATGTTATTTTTTTTTTATTACGCCTATATGTATTTAAAAATTTGTTAATTTTTAAGACATAATACAAAAAAAGTCGGCAAGTGGTTAACTCTCTGCTGTACAGTATGTGTCGAATGGATCACTTTCATTGATGTGTTAAATTTGAATTCAACGATATAAATCATTGTATACGAAAAACGATCCTGAGCGAAGACCGTCTGTCAGCCTACATAACTAAATGTGTTTTATGATATTATTGCTGTTAAAATAATTCATTTTACTATTAATAATACAATAAGTCGAATTAATTTTTACAGAAAATATTACATTTGAAAATTTAATTGAGTGTATAAAATATAATAATATACTTTAAAAGTTTCAAGCACCCACGAAAAATATTTTTAATTTACAACGAAATAAGTTTTTAATTAGTTATTTCAAATAACTAACATCGTTATTCTTTACTTAAACATCTAATTTCGTCTAAATTTGAACTTAAAATGTCTATAAATAATAATTTTTTTTTAATTTTCTGGTTACACTATTAAATACTTATGAAAAACCTTGTTTAAAATTTTCAATCCTTAACTATAAAAATTAATCTTTTTGTACATTCTTAACTACGAAATAATTTGCAAACATTCGAGATTTTGATGAATTTCGGTCAAAATTTGAACTTTAAATATTTATAAAAAAAAGTGTGCATTTATATCTTAAATATTTTTAAAATCACATTTAGAAAAAATTGATGAAAAATCTTGTTTTAAATTTTCAATCCTTAGTTATAAAAACTAAACATTTTATAAATGTTTAACTAGAAAATAAATTTGCAAATTTTCAACGATGAATTTCAGTCAACATTTGAAGTTTAAATGCTTATAAAAAAAAAAAATTGTGTCTATGTATTTTTATTATTTTTAATATGCTATTTTAAGAACTTATGAGAAATCTTATACTAAATTTTCATGAAATTTGATCCAACGAAATTGTTTTATTAATATTTATAGAAAAAAATTTTGAAAAAGCGAAAAATTTCTTAAGCATACAATTAGTTTAAAAATTGTCAAAATATTTTTATTATTTATTTTTTATATAGGAAATGATAATTTGAACATTTTGTGAAAATTTCAAACGTCTTCAATTATTTCTTTTTAACTTTCATCAAAATAAGAAAATAGTTTTCGGGGAAAACGGGTGAATGTCCAATGACTAATTTCAAACGCTTATAAAAAAAATACTTTGATTTTTCGGTATTTTTTAGATTGGTAGAAAAACTTATAGAGATCTTTGTGTCGAATAGAAACATTTTTATGAATTTCCTAATTAAAAAAAAAAAAACTGCAAAATTTCGTAATTTTTACGTATTTTCTCAAAATTTAAACTCAAATGCTTATAAAAAACTATTAGACACTAACGCTTAACACTTTTTTTAATTTTTACTTCCAACAAGTTATGAAGAATATTATGCGTTGGGCTTTAACTGCACTAAAACGTGATGACAGACACAAAAAATAAAATAATAATAACAATAATAAAAAAAAAAAAAAACGCACAACATTGTAAAATTAATACATTCGTCGCGCCACTCAGAATCTAAAACGAAAATTTAAATCATTCTAGTAGGCAGCACAAAGCTGTAGTGTTTTCTAAAAAAAACTTATGAAAACAATCGGTAATGGGAAAAAAAAAAAAATTACCGCGCCGAACACGCGTCGTATAGGCAATAATTTTGTTAGAAATCGTAAATCGTCGACATCATATTATTATTCATAAATCATATTACCTGTCGTATGATTACGTGTCGTCGTGCGAACAATTATTACGCGATCGACTGGCCCGCGTGCCCGTAAAATATTAATATTCCAACGAAATATATTTACTTTCACGGGCACGAGGCGGAATGGACGACGTCTGCGAGTCCGGAACGACGC
>JACXSJ010000168.1:54600-117387 GCA_014851325.1 Pentalonia nigronervosa | reverse complement strand
TCGGGCGGCAACCCAGTCGCGCGGGGGTATTTTTGGGGGTCGGGGGGAGGGGGGGAGGGTGGCACACGCATCTCCCGCGGGCTGACGTTCGTCCGGCGCGCGACGGTCAGAGGGTGTGTGTGTCGCGCCGCCACACCCGTGCCCTCCCCGTCGGAGCGGCGTTCCCCCCAGCCCGCCGTTCGTCCCGGGACATTATACTTTTGTCGCGCGCGCCGTAATGACGTTCGGCGAATAACCGCCTCTAAATATCCTGACGAGACATTTCCCGGCAAACAACCGCTAAAACACATATATTATTACACGGTCACGGGGGCAATAACGATATATAATATGGCGACGACGTGCTGCGGGGGGGGGGGGTTACTCGGCAGGAGCCACTCGTGTAACCGTGCGTAACCATAGTGGTCGCGCACGTCCTGCACAAAGTGACCGACCGGACGGACTCGCGCGCGCTCACCGCCCTGTACACGTTTTGTCTTTATACGTTTTTTTTTTTTATTCGGAGTGCTGAATTTTTCGAAATTTTAAGCGGGCACACTTCCTCGTGTAGTGTACGCCGCCGTAGACTGTACGCGGCGTCGGAAAAACCATGTCCGGTGGCCGTCGTTGCCGGATATTTTCTTTCAAATCAGGGCCTCCGTTTTTAACTCGGTTTTTATTGTAAATCGTCCTGCACGATTTATTTCATTTATTTGGGTGGAAAAAACGTCTACATTTTAGTTTCGCTCCAAATAAATTATGTATTTTATTATTACGTTTATATTATAATTCGCATAGGTCTTAATAAACAAACATAACAATATTATTATCTACAGGTTATCCAACAACGTTTTATTTTCGTTTAAACATTTCACGACCGTCCATATTATGTATTATTCAAGTACAAATTGATAGTACTTCATTATATTTTGGTATTTGAGTCTCGTGGAAAATGTTGAAATAACGAAATAGGAAATAATTGTTTTTGGTGTTCTACCCAATACAACCTGCCCGCAAATGCGCGAATGTCGGTGCAAATACGTATTTTTTTAATATTAAAATTATAGATTATTATAATATAATAGTTGAAATAACTGTACTAAAATAGTTATCCCAGACAGAAATAGGTACGACCACGCACACGAGTTCCATACATTATGCCATTATGACATGTGGTATCATTGATAAATAGGTATTGTAAATTATTCGTACTTGTAAGTCTAAAATTTACTGAGCAGATAAACTGTGAAGCGATGATCGATGATGATGAGATAGCTATGAAACAGAATAGTTTGTTTCGTATCACGCTATACAGAGTGGTTAACCGAGCATGCTCACACTCATTTTTTCATTTAAATAACTCAAAACCATTCATTTGAATTTTGATTTTGATACGTCAAAGTTTTCAGAAAAATGATCTGCTCATTAATATTTACAGTTGAAAATTGGGGTTCTCATTTGAAAAACAGTAGTTTGTATCTATATATACTAGATTCAAGTATCATATCTAAAGACTCTTATTCTTTGTATAAAAATTTTAAAAACTAAAAAACTACTCGTTCGAATTTTGAATTAAATACATTAATGATTTCAAAAATAAACACTGAATAATTTATAGTAAAAAAGGAAAGTTTTGATTATAAAAACAGAAGTTTGTATCGCTACACTCCATAAGTAGTACAAAAAAATCTTAGAATCTGAAAATGTGGTCTTAAAGTATATTTAAAAATTCCGAAAATCCAGAATTTGAATAAATGAATTATTGAATGAAAAAAGAGAACTGAGCGTGCTTGGTGAATCACTCTGTAGATTGCCACTTTAGTATAGTATATTTCTTATACACAACTGGAATTTAACAATGACATAACTCATATAAAATCACACATAATTTTTATTTATTTTAAATTAAACATGCAACCGCACTCAAACAGTCCAGCACATACGATGTGAGATTATTTCAGTGTGGCGGGATAGAAGCTGACGTGGGTTAGCCATTAAAAGTTTCTGGGCGCTTATAAAATTTAATATTGTTACTTATACCTATATCGTATATGTATTTATATTATTATGTTATCGTGTGTATGGGGGGTACTTACAATACATATTAAGCAATGCCGATGATAAATCCAACAGAGGTAATTAAAAAAAAAAAACCAATAATGCTTTACTGAAATCCCATTAAGCATAATAATTGATTGGATTGATTAATTTAATTTAAAAAAAAATGTATTATCGTTGTCGGCAGTCGGGTTTTTTGCACACTATACAATTACACGCCCGTATTAAAACCGCTGTTCAAACAAATGAAACAACAATAATAATTATCGACAAACCTTAGCTATGTGCGATAACAGCCGACTGCGGGAGATGATGTATCGCCAAGACACGACGATTTGCGTTTTTATAAAAAATTGCGATCGCCGTAAAAATATGGTCGTCAATCGTTGTGTTGTGCTACGCTTTGGAGTTCCGGTGGGGTATACAAATTGACCGTGTTAACGCGTTCAACGACGTATGCGAAACACGGACACGACGTGCAACGGATGTCCTCTGGCTTACTAAGAGGTCGTCTCTTAGAGGAGTAGTTTGTAGAACGTTCACGCGAAGTTCGATCATTTTTGAGGGACAATCCAAGTGGTTCGATGAATTCACACTCGTCTTTGCCGGCCGTCCGTCCGCGTAAACGACGGAGACGTACGGACTTCCGTGTGTCCGACACCGTGTCTGCGGCGGAGGGCTGACCCGACCTGGTCGAATTTCGCTGTGGCCTCGACGGTGCTTCCTGGCCGATTCTCTGCACGCCGCCCCCGGTTCTTGTTAGCCACCCTCCTCGGCCGCACTGACCGTCCACTGACCGCCGCGGACACACCGGCCACAATGCGCGGCAACTCCTCGGTCGGCGGTGGTACAGGTGGTACGGGTGGTACTAGGTGGTCGTGGTATTTGGAGGTCCGGCGGACCCGCCGCGCCCCCATGTTTGTTATTTCGTTGCAATTTAAATAATATTTTCTTGTGGCTGCTTGAAACTTTTAAATTACATATTATTATATTTTATACACTCGATCACATTCCCAAAATGCAATGTTTTCTGCAAAAACCAACCCAACCCACTGTATTATTAGTAATAAAATTAATTATTTTAATAGCAGTAATATCATAAAAATACAAAATACTCTCGGTTATGTGTGCTGTGACGGACCGTCTTCGCTCAGAATCGTTTTTCGTATACAACGATATCATATCATTGAATTCAAATTTAACGAATTTATTACAGTGACCCCACTCAGCACCCGCTGTACAGCGTAGTGGTATCCACTTGCCGACATTTTTATTCTTTGTTATTTTCGTTAAAAATATTAAACGTTTATTCTATTACTCGGTCACGCTTAATACTTGGCTAACACGGCGTGTAGTATAGGCAAATCAAGTGCGTCCGTGCCAACATTCAATTTTCAATAAATATTAAAATGTTAAATTATTGTAATTTGTCACAGTGATAGAATTAAGTTTTATCTATTAAAGTCAATTTTTTTAGCGAGTCAGTCATAATTTATTTACATGGTAATAAGATTATTGCATTTCTGATTGCATACTAGTCTATATATACAATTTAATTTTATTTTGTTTGTAATGTTTTAAATATAACTGTTGAGGGTTCTGTCACTGGATAGCCTCCCGCCTCATACTAATAATATCTTGCTAATTATTGTCCATATCATAAATCATATTTGCTTATTGTACACAAGTTAAAAATTATTAAATTTTCTTTTTTTATCATAAAAAAAAAAATGAATAAATAAATTCAAAATGTAATTTATTAATTATTGAATAAAACATGTTTTCTCTTGTTATACTTAGACGAAAAGTTTAAAATGTCTCCTTAAGCTTTTTTATTTACTCATATGCGTGTTAAAAATGTATGTTTGAAAAAATAAAGAATTAAAATCATATGGTCATAACATAAAAAAAAAATTAGTTTCTATCCAGAATTTTTTACAGTACCTAATTATATTAATTATATTAATGGAGTAATTTTAATTTTTTAAAAAAATTAAATTCTTGTCATTTATTTTATAGAAATTTAAGAGTACATAAAGCATAAAAATATTATGTTTAATATATTCTGTTTGGTTTCCAAATATTGACGAGTTGATGACTTATGGTGTTCATTTTTAAGTAATACCAAAAAAAAAAAAAAATCGATTTTATCAAAAACGGATATTGTGTAAAAGTAAACGGCTTTCCTTAATATTATAGACTTTAAGTGGAGCAATAAATGTATTGATTTTAGTAAAATATTGGCTTTACCTAACATTTTTAATTTTTTTAAAAGTTTTTACTCAAAGCCCCCCATATTATTATTATTATTTTACCTTACTTTCCCGAAGTGCCAACTAGATATAATTTTATATCAAAAACCATCACAAAGTAGAAAATCTAAACATTTATTTTTTATTAGAAAAAGTGTTTTCAGACAAAAAAAAAAAAATACAAAACTTTGAAAAATCAATCACTCCGGTCAGAATCTATAATTAAGGAAAAATGGGAATTTTTACATAAAATCAGTTTTTGACAAATCGATTTTGCTTTATTGGTATAATTTAAAAACGAATAACCATAAATATTTGATATTTTCATCAAATATTTATATTAGCATTTTATATGTATAATAAAATGTTAAAAATATTTTGACTCCTTTATTATTTTTATATAGATATTTTACATTTTTATTTTTTTTTTCTTATAAATGTCAATAAAAATGTTTCACTTGTTTAAATACCTTGAAATTAAATACAAAGTTTTTTATAGCTTTATAACTATTCCACGCACGAGTTAAAAAATTGCCAAAATATTTTTTTATTGACGTTTAAAGTTAGAATTTTGATGAAATTCCTAAAAATTGATAAAATTTGCAAATTATTTTTTAGTTAATAATTCATACCCAAGATTTCAAATTTAATATAAGCTGGTAATTCATAAGTTGTTATAAAAATTCGTGTCATTTTTCGTATGCAATGATTTATTATTGAATTTAACACGCTATACACTACAATGACTTTCTCGAGGTATATTCGAGTACTTTACACCTAACTATACTCTCATACAGCTGCAGATCGGTTACCTGCTTTCCCCTTTTTCAGTTGTACCGCGATTCCCTCGTGGAAAAAGAACAACCGTGTGACATAATAAGCGTGTCGATTTACAGATATTCGGGTTGATGATAATAACGAGTATTAACTGATGTCGAACGTTTCGATATGACTTTTTGTCTAGTCATCGCATATGACTTTTCCGAGCTATTATTATTCAGTCATTTTTTAGTTTTATATAGCGAAGCGTGTAATGTGTTTTTGTTTTAAAAAAAACGTCCACAGAATGGACAAACGATGGAAATATTAATATTTTAAAACTGCATTCCGCGTTAATGAACTGGCGCGTTAACCTAAAACATGGTATATGGTCCGAGTATTCGAATATAAATCTACTAGAGTTTTCGGTTAAACGTATATATTAGCGCCAGGTGCCCGGTGGTTGTTGACTTTTGTTGTGTGCAGCGAGTAGTTGTAAATAGTGCAAACGGCCGAGTAAATTAATTTTCGCACAGTGGTAGCATAATTTCGGGTTGAAACACAGAGTTATCTATAACGCGGAATCGTGCTGTGCAGGACTCTGCAGCACATCTTTTGCGATAATTAGCGCTCTTGACAAGTTTTCGCGCAGGGCGTTTGTATAATATTTACATAACATTATTTTGCATTGCGCATGCAAATATTATCGCCATTTTAAGTATTTATTTTTTATCACGACGTTTGGGCTCGGTTTGCGTTTTACACGTTTTAGCGAACGGAAGCTAGTGATGTGAAAGGAAATTTCTGGACATCGGAAATTTCTTGAAAAATTTTCATCATAAAAATAATGAATATAATATAAGCGAATCGAGTCAAACTAATGAATGAAAATTTTAAATTGAAAAATATTTTTTATTTTCACTATACCAATGAGACAATTTCCAAAGGGCAATGACCAATATCAATACCAATAAATTCAATTTATAATTAAAAAAAAAAAATAAAATGTTATCTTTATATCACATACATCTCAGATATTTCTTAAAATTTTACATTATTGACTGAGATCTATAGGTCGAATGTCAGATAACTTAGCTGAGACATTATAGTTTTATAGATCATAACATACTATAGTGAAAATGGTTCCCAACCTTTTTGAGACTATTGCCCATAAATCGGGTTGATATTAGCAAATATCTTTTTCCTCAGAAAAAGCTTTATTTTTTGTTTGTACATATTATGTACATGGTTCGTTCCGAAGAAGGCCGCAGATAATCCGCTTACGGATAATCGAGAGTACACTGTAAAAATATTATTCAAAGGTGATAAAATAATAATAATAAGTATAAAGTACATCAAATAAAAAAAAAGGTCTACCCCTCGAAAAATTCTGTTTTACTCCCTGGGAGATAATTATTCCCAGGTCGGGTACCGCTGTAATATAGTGTCCTGGATTTGGATTATATTCAGACGGGATGCAGTATAGTTCTGCATTATGATTAAAAGTTTCAAGCCTCTAGCCGATTAAGGAAGTTTATTATTATAATATTGTGTATACCTATTTGAGAGGTATTAGTTATACGAAACCATAAATGTATAGGTACATATCTAACCAGACAAACGTGTTTATTCGTATTGTTGTTATTATAATATTAAATACGCTTATATACCCTGAACTTTGTGGTTAAAACTGTCCAACAAATTGAGCAGATTAGTTTTTGATCGCTCAAAGTGTCGTCGTTATAATCTCTCGCGGGTATTTTTCTTTTTCAACTTTTGGATTAACAAATGAGAATACAATGCTCACGGTATCTATGTAGGAATGTGAGGCCCCCTAGGCCAGGGCCCATAGTGAAATTTATAATTCAGTTATATTTGTAACTATCTGTCGTAGTTTTTACTAAAATAACTACTTACCAAAATCACTATTACCCACCAACCAACCATCCTTTAAAATACTCAGAAGCGGCTGCCTCTCGATTACCTCCCCCCTTCGCCCTTCACCGAGCCATTGTGTATAATGTTTATATTACCTTTGTTGCACAACCATAACCCGTGGCCCGTTTAAACTTTTGATGTCACAACTAAGGTTTTTGGCTTTTTGATAATCTATATGAAATGTTATAAAAATCTGAATTTAAATTGTATACTTTCTAACAAGTGACAACCGTACATTAATGCTTAAGAGTTAATATTATGTTGACATACATGATATGTCGATGGTGCGTACTATTTTTTTAGGATAGGATTTCCATTCACTGCTGTATTTACATAGTTTACAGAAGTTTTTCAACACTGTAAGTTGATTAAAAAAATAAAAACCTTTTTGAGAAATCAACAATGAAATGTTAGATTATCAAAACTTGCTTTGATAACGAATCAGCGTAATAAAGCATTGGATATAATATAATATTACATTAAAGTGTCAATATTTTTTTTAAAATAAAAAAATAATATAAAAATGCACTTTACATAATATTTATAAAATAAAACTGCGCAATTACTATTTATATTGTTCATGTCATCATTTTAATCATTCGACTCCAAAATGTTTAGATATGGCTATGTAGTGCTATATTATAGTATTTATAATGCTATGTTTAATAACTACTAATTACGCCACTTTAGGTACTTGCAGTCTTTAAAATTATGATGTCGTCAGTACATATTATTTTAAGGAGACGGAATACTAGGTATACGAATATTATTGCAATCGACAAAAATTCACCCCCAGCCCTGGCCCAAAGTGTAAAACCATTATCGGCCTATTTGACAAAAGTTTATTGATATGGAAATAATATAATAGTCGTCGATTGTTTCCGGGAACGTATATGGAGGATCCGAGACACGCATACACTCACCGGACGACGCGTTGCAGGGGCTCATGGTGAGAGGGTCATATCTCCCTCCCCCTTTTTGGCTTATTTTTTTCGTCTAAAACATATGATTGAGTGTTGAAAGTATATTTACCGTGGTCTGATAATAGTCAAAAATTCATATCCACTATCCCTTTTAAAAAAACTGGGCATGCCGCTGACGAATAGATTATAATTATTTACGTATATAATATATACATTATAATATATTATCACAGTAAATCCGTATAATTTCAACCCGTTTCAGTGTCAAAAGGGTGGTAGGTCTGACCCCCTGAGTAATGAAATGAGACGTAAGCTTTAATGCCGCCGCCGCCGCCGACGCACTCAATCAATACGCACCACAAAGACTATCCAATAATAACAGTTCTATAATATTATACGTTATATATTATATGAATCCCGGACAAAAAGTCAATTTTGAAAAAAATCCGGACTTATTTTTTTAATGTCAGACGAAAAGCCTGAAAATACAAAATATTCAATTCACAAATTTAAAATTTAAAAAATATAATTAATATTCTCATACAATATCATAATTGATTACTAAACCTTACTATACCTACAGTTTACAAATATTATTAAAATATATTTGTACTTGACAATCGTAATTTTATATGTATAAGAAATAATGATCAAATTAATTATTGAATAAGAAAATAAATATATATTTTAATAAATAATCATTTATATTTTCGAACTTTTCATCTGACAATGAAAATGCGCTCGGATTTTTTGTCCAACAGTAAAAAAATGAGTCCGAACTTTTTTCAAAATGGACTTTTTGGCAGATTATCATATTATATATTTAGGTACATTTATTTAAACATGTATAGAAAAAATACTGTGTATAGAGAACCTTGATCACTCCGAGTCGTTATTTAAACTGCTGAATTCCCGTGGACTTTGGCAAGCTTTCCATAGATTTATTATTCTCTGTAATACGATTAGTATTAATTTATTTGTTCATTCAGCCAAAACAATAACAATCAAAAAATTATAATAAAATACATTAATAATAGCCGATACGTATACCAACTAAGCTATAAGCTCGTATCTGATATACGGAGTTCAACGATATTACAATTCGTATTATAGTAAAAAACATATACAAATAAAAATATGATTTTATTAAATACCTGCATAAAAAGTGTTTATTAAGTAATACAATGATAAATAAAAATAATAATGGTTTTATGTACAACAACCGTAGGTCGATTTTACTTTATGGTATGTCCTATATTTGTATTTATTAATTAATGTGACCTGTATTCGTTTTTTTCAAATTACGTACCTTAATAATATTATTGTGAGATGTGTATCATCGTTATTTTGAAGTAGCGTATACAGCATATTTAAATTGCGCACAATTTATTACATTTTAACTTATAGTAGAAAAAAATACAAATTCTTTGGAAAATAAACCCTATACACAATAAATATCTATTATATGAAATTCCTATTGAAAAACAATTTTCATTTATAAGTTGAATATATTTTTATTCGAGTTTCCTCGAGAGGGCTTGAAATATTATTGCAGAGGTCTTAGCATCCCCTATTTGTGATATATATATATACAAATATATAAGTCAAGTGAACTACTCGTGGCATATTGGAAGTGAAAAAAGAGAGAAGGGTAGAAAAGAGATCTAGTGAGTTCAGCGGTTATATTATGATGAAAATATTTCTCCGCCACTGATGCCATTATGCGCATTCAATACAAACATATTATAGATGTATCATGTATACACTAATTACAGACTGATTCACCTATTCACCTATTACGCTTTCGTTCTTTTATCTTTTGAAAATGTATTTATTCAAATTTTGATTTTTTTTTTTTTTTGAATTCTTAAGTATACATTAAAGTCATATTTTCATATAATTAGAATGTATATAGCATTTAAAGTGTATTTTGTCTCGGTGATTTGCTATTTTTTTTCAAACGAGGACCACCCTCTTTTGTTGTAAATTATTAATCAGATGATTTTTTTTGAAAATTTGGATGCACCTAATCGAATAAGTGGTTTATTAGTTATCGAACTTTATGTACTAATAAGGAAGTTCTTCATAAAATATAAATATAAAACAGATGTAATACCTACTCAAGAACTTATTATACCAGGACAATATTTACAAAATATAAAATTGTAATACACTTATATATTAATTGCTATAATTTTTAAAACATCATATTATTAGCTTATTTTATAACTCAAAAATTACTCGTTCGAATTTCGATTATACACGCAAATATTTTTAAAGAAATTATGATCTCCTAAACAATTTATATTAAAGATGGAATGGCTCGATTTAAAAAATGAATTTTACACGGCAAACAAAATACTTCCGAATACTTCAAAATATGGTGCTCGAGTATGCGTATCATCTACAAAAACATTCCAACAGATTCAGAACTCGAATAAATAAATATTGTTCGAGGAAAAATTGGTTGGGTGGTTGGGGGGGGGGGGGAAGGCGCGCTCTGTGTATTGTTATTGTGTGCGCGTAATGGTGTAGCAGTGGCGGAGATAACATTATATCAAATTATTATTTCGCGAGGCCTCTGTCCCACTGTCGACGCAGTCATAACCGCTTCTCTTATAATAATATTAGAGTTAAGACCATCGGAGTTGTACCGCGGCTTACACACATAGATGTATTACACAGTGCCGGGCCGTCAAGTTGGCCGACACGGCGCGAGCGCGAGACGAGGGACATTAATCTGTTACACGTTTTCCTTGTCGGCATGACGTCATCGTCTGAACGCGTGACGTCATTGGCTTTTGACCCACGATTCCCGGCGGCGTACTGCGCGCATATATCGACTTAAAGCTGTGGCCCCAATGACCGCCGCCGCCGCCACTTACACTCAAACCGCCGACGACTTTATAAGCGCTCTGCTACTGTTTCCCGTCACTAATTGCATTACGATAATGTATACAAAACGACGACGAAAATGCAATATTATTGTGTTGCCTCGGGAAGTATAAAAATGCACGTGGCCAACAACGGTACATTGTATAACCGAACAATTCCCTAAATATGAACGAAAATCAAACGCAAAATAAACACAGATGTATCAAGTGCAAGCCCTAGTCATCAGTATCACGTGCAGCGACGAGTCACGAGTAAATCCGCGGTCGGTGGTTCTGCATATAATTAAAGTTTATAGTTTTATTAGCAGTGGTAGGTTAGGTACACATTGCAACGGTTTTTTTTTGTTATCGAGAAACTTTTTTTTCACAGTCTTCTAGTAGATTCACACTTGCGCCGTACCCTGTAATGTTCGATAATGACAGCCGCAAAAATATTATAATAACACTGCAGACAGGGCCGTATTTAGAAACTTTGCACCCCCGGGCTCAAAATTCACGGCGCTTATTTTCAATATTTTTTTTTTTTAATATCATACAGTGGTAGCCAAACTTTTTTTCAAAAAATTGGAAATCGTATATAAGATCCCATAAATCGTTATTAGTGTAATTTAAAATAAAAAAAAATCGAGGGTTAATTCACAAAAGCTTTCTGTGGGAGCCTGAAGTTAGAATTTAAAAAAAAATCGTCAAAAATATAAAAAATTTGCAAATTATTTTGTTAATAATTTATAAAAAATCTTATTTTTATGTCTAAGATTTGAGAATGCAATGCTCTCTTTACAGAGAAAAATTGAATTTTTTGTTCATTTTGTCTGAGAACATTTTTTCACCGCCAAAGTGTACCGCCCCCGGGCACTTTCCCACCGGCGCCCCCCTTAAAACCGGCTTTGACTGCACATCTTTGCGTTTATGTACCAATTTACACGAATAATAAGCGCATAACACGAAGCAACAAAAATTCACAGTAATTATATTAATATTTATGGTGTCGCTTGACTATGATTTCACTACAGTTTTACCAACATTTTTTAAACCTATATACAAAATACAATATACACACATTATACGTAAATACAATATAAATTCTAAACATAATATAGCATCGTAGACGAGTGTACAATTTTTGATATTATTCGTATACAAGGAACTTGTGAATGGTTTAAGTAACAGGTGTGCATTCTACGTTTTTTTTGTTACCCGGCGCATAACCACCGCCGAGAAAACAGCAGCGCATTTCGTCAGACCAGCAAAGTTAACATGGACACATTTCCCTAAAATTGTGTCGCGCACTACAATATAACTTATTCGCACTTGCGGAATGTGACGTGAAAATGGTTGATTATAAATTGAAATTCACGACTGGGATTTCATCGCACTACGGTACACCCATTATGTACGCAATATAACCTTTCGGATAGCAACTTAGAAAAGGTTCGATAATATAATATGTAAAATCGTCGTGAATCGGACCGTGGCAAGATGAATTCAGATTGAAAAACGAGCGGAAAGGACCGACCGCTGGGGTGGAAGATTGATGACCAATGAAAAATATCGTGATTACCGTTAGCCGTTAACCGGGAGTATACCGTTAAGCCGGGTTCACATGGGTTTAATACTTTGTCGAGTCACTAAAGCAGGTAGCTAAATTTTTCTACTCGTTAAAATATGGACCCAATAATTAGTACTAATCCCAGTAATAGTTTTAGTAGATATTTTAGTCAAGTTACTTGAAAACAGTTCTATTTTTTCGGCCGAGTTGGACTAGCTACTCGATTTCGTTTATCTACTAAGCCAATGTTGATACCGGCACTGTCATCGCTAATTTAATAAAATCACCGGTAAAATTCGTTATCAGTGAAATTCTGTTATTATTCTGTGATATATCATTCAATATTTCCCTCGATATTTCCTGTGGGCTGTGAATGAAATATTAAATACAACTTTTGTAAAACTTTTGCAGGGACAATAATCTTAATATTTTAGCTTTTTAACGATTCAACCATTAAATATGAGTCAAAAGTGAAATGAAAATACCACTTAAAAGTTTGTGAAAGAATACCGACAGGATGAATGTCTGTGGAATGTTTATTATGTTTTATACAAAAATAAGCAGGCACGTGAAAATACCTACAGTTCCATCGCCAACGTGATGAATATTTCTGATTTTGGAATCGCAGAACTTAAAGTAAAAATAAAATCTTAAGATCTGCATACTTACAGGAATTAAAAAAAATAGAAACATCAAAAAGATCAAAAGCAGGTACTGATTATGCATATACATTACAAATAAAATGGTTCAAAGAAATGGAGGAATTTTTATAAGGAACGGGCAATAAAAGACAGACTCGGAGCAATCTTGTAAGTATTTTATATAATACAAAGTTTATTAAAATTTTAAGTATCTAGTTATGTTTTAAAGTGTACATTATTAAAAAAAATTAGTTATACATAGTATTAAATCAATAAATAAAATTAATATTTCATTAAAATATTGAATTTCCTATCTATTTATGTCTCTAAACGTGCTCAGTATACTGTTTAAATAATTATATATAACAATTAGGTGAATAGGTAGATTAAATTATATAAAACTACCAAATTTTAAAATTAATATTATGATATAACGAATGTTTCTTATTATACTGATTATACTGGCTAGGTCAGTAATTAAGTATATTATTATTTAATTATAAATACTAATAATTGTAGGTGTCAATATTTATCAAGTAAAACTTTTTCGTATGTGATTAATGATAATGTATTGGTATTTGCATATAATGAGATTACTGATTTGGGTATTGTATTTGATTGTGAGCTAAATTTTCATGCTCACTTAGATAAAATGTATTGTAAGACATTAAAAACCTTAGGTTGTATAAAAATAACTTGTAATGAATTTAAGCTCCTATAAAATCCTTATATTGTGCTTTTGTGAGCTCAATTTTGGAATACGGAGTTGTTGTGTGGGATCCTGATACTTCTTGCGGGATGTATCAAATTGAACGTTTTCAACTTAAATTTCTTAATTTTGTTGCGTATAAATTAAAAATTTATCATCCACTCCATGACTATTCTCCAGTTCTGTACCGTCTTGACATTAAAACGTTAGCTGGCAGAAGATTTGAAGCTAATTTAACTTTTTTTAGTCGTCTCATTGATTCTACTGAACTATTGACACCAATTATTGAAAAAATCAACCACTACATAGAATGATGAGTATAACAAATAAGGATCCATCATCAACCTTATTAGTTTATTTATTATTTGTACGTATTATGTATTATATTTTGTATGTATTTACTATATTGTACTGATTTGGGTATATCCAGTGTTATAATAAATAAAAATAAAATAAAATTACAATAGTACAACAATATCCAATTTTTTGTTTTTGATATTATTTTTATTTTTATAAAGAAGTATATAAGTCGTTGTTTATTTTATTATTATTATTATTATTATCATTTATTATTAATGCATTAAATATTTTTTGTTATAAAAATATTTTTATTTTAAAGATGTGTTTTATTGTTAAAATCAAATGTAGGTATACTATAATAGATAAATTAATTTTTACTTGTATAAAATCAATCAAATCATCATAAATTGCATCCCACACTTCGTGTATAAATTTTTAAATTGCCCCTTTAAATACATGAAATAACTATTGAAGATTCCTTAAACCGTTTCCAGTTGCTAAGATTGATAATGTATTTTTTAATTTGATTTTGGCTGGAATAGTTTCTCTTGTCATAGTGTAACGTGGTCGGAAAGCGTTGTTACGATATTAGTTATCTAGGAAAAGTTTTCTATTCCTAATGGATAAATTTTCCGTAGCTGGGGATTAGAACATTTGTGTACGAGGTGTTTATCAATAAAAGACACGTTTGGCTTGTATATCTAGAATAATTATTATATAGTAAAAAGTACTTTACTGTTCTTTAAGATGGCTGTTAATATGTGTAGGTATCGGCGAGTTCGTTCCTGCCGGTCGTATCTGTTGAACTGACTGCATTATACATGTAGGCCTTACAGTTATGCGTGTGTGTTAATATTATTGTATCGGTCAGCAGTTGATTGTACATAATGTAAAATTTATATATAATATACATAGGTATCATGTAACATACTTATAATATTGTTACAATAGTGTCATTCTTTTGAATTTTCTTATAAAATTTTTCAAGTAAGATATTAAACATGGTCGGAGACAATTGTTAAATTCAGCTACATAATCAACAGCAAGTTCACTTAAAAGTAAACTACTAGCACCATGTGTAACACTTTTTGCAAGCCATTTTCTTATCCAAATTCTTTTCTTCCATTCTAGTTCCTCTTCTATTAAATCTTTTAATTCTTCACTAATTATTGATATGCAGCATTTTGATACTAATTTTACTGTTTTTGCTCTATCCATTTATTTATAATTAAAAAATGATTTTTTTCTAATAATATTAAAAAACACTATCTTATCATAGGTTAAGACAAAAAACTTAATTAAAACAAATACTCGTATACTAAAATTCAAAAAATAATATAATAATGATAATAATACATTGATTTTGGTGCTATATTCCTACAAAGCTAATTACTAGAAAGAACAATAATCAATTTTACTATATTATGTTTAGACACACACTAGACGCAATTTAGTACTCGATTTAGCAACTTGCTTTAGTGACTCGGCCAAGTACTCTACCCGTGTGAATCCGGATTTAAGGTAATATTCCACTACGTGCATGTAGTTTTCTTGTTGTTTGCTAAATTGTATATAATTGTTTAGTATATTATAAAGGTGGTAAAACGATTTCACTACCCTCAATGCTCTAACTTTACCTTTTTTCTTCATAACGACATAAAGAGAATCATCAAAGATGACACACTACTGCTGTGTCAAAACGAATGGAATGAAATGTCTACCAAATTAAAGGAAATTAAGAACTCCGTTCAGACTTTTCTCTTCCCATCCAACACCTCAAGAAAACACGAGACATCCATCAATCGTCTCAGAATAGGACACACACTCATAATACATTCTCATTTAATGAAGAAAAAAAGTTCCCCTTATTTGTACAAGGTGTGGAGTCTCCCTCACAGTTAAACACATTTTAACCGAATGCAAAATTTTCGACAAGGAAAGAAAAAAATTCTAAATCTCAGATCACCTAGCGGAAATACTTAACCCAGAATACAACAACATCTCCAAACTCATTCAGTTCATATTAAGAACTCAACTTTTAAAATATAAAGTGTAAACCATATATAACACCCAATACGTAAATTCATTGTTTCTATTTTTCTCTTTTTCACTAGCTGTTACATCTTAAAATATTTTCCCTATGTATCGTCATTTTAATATCTATGTAATGTATTAATGTATATAAAATGTAATGCGTCCAATGACCTCTGATGCAGTGAATAGTTAATTTAATAAAAAAAAAAAAATAATAATAATAATAATAATACGTAATACCCGATGATGTGTTTTTATTTTAAATCGTGATTATTGATAATGTCTTAAGTTTTATTGTAAGACACTCGTTCCACCAATATACAACAGTATTGTAGTACAGTATGCATGTCGTATAGGCACATATTAGTATATTATATTACCGATACAAAATACTGATTTTTTTAAATTATTATTTGTTATTTTTTATTGTTACACAATAAACGATAAAAAAAATATAATATTGGACATCAAAAAATAAAACTAAATTTATGTACACTTTGAATGTTATATTGTGTGTAAATTGTTTTTTAAATGTTTTATATCTGTAACATATATTCGATTAAAATATATTTTAGGAAGTATATTTATGATGAGTTACATTATGTTGGTAGAGCACGTTTTTACTACTTGTTCCAGGGCCCATTATTCTATAATTACGGACCTACCCGCCGGACACGCCTCTCTTGCGATGTCGCAGGTTTCTAATACCCTCAAATGTTTTTACCTCCATCATGAGTATACCGTTAAATTTCCAGAGGTGGGCTGAACTCAACTTTTATATTTACGAGACTTGATTTAATTTACACCGGGTGGGCTATTTCCTATAACCCCGTCCGACGTGAGGAGGTACTTAGGATTTCGAATTTTGTGACCGGAGCCGGTATAAGCGTACAGCTAACGACAATTTGTCATACTTAACTGCGACAAGGTTTACTCGAAAGGCATGCTTACTCGTATGCTCGAAGGATGAGTGTCTATTTCCCCAGATGGACTATACTTCCACCCCATCCAACGAGAGCTCCGGAGGACCTCGAGTTTTTCGATCGGAGCCGGCAAGCCGCAAAGTCATATTCAACTGGCAATATGTTACACTTCGAGTTCCTACGTTAGTTATCTTTATCACAGTCAAAAAAAAAAGTGATATACGACTTAGCTGCGGCTTCACACTATCTCGAATGTTTTATCACTTATCTAGATGCGTTGGACTAGACGTGATTAACAGTAAATGTCTATAACTCCGAAGTCCGTTTGGCAATTTCTAATTATTAATTACAAACATAACTTAGTAAAACGCGTAAGTTCCAACAATTTTTTTAAATTTTTTAAGCGGTGTGGTAAAGTAAACTTTAACCAAAACGACAAACTTCCTGCAAAGGCCCATAACTTCAAAACTCCAAATTCTAATCTCGCCATTGTTTTCAGTATACTTGACTAGAGAAGTTAAAAAAAAAATTACAATAAAAATAGTGTCTGGTAATGTAACAACATTCTCGATTTTTAGTATTATTTACACTAAACCATCATATAAATGTTATTGCACATCAGTTTGTTTTTTTAATCCAATGCGAATGTATGTGTTCTGTATCATTCCGTCGTGATTTACGGCTTTGTCGATCCAAACTTGGTTGGTATTCTGATGAATATTAAAATACAATTTTTTTTACTTATATAGAAATGAATAATAAATTAATTCGTATGTAATAATTATGATAATATACTTCAATATAGTGTAAAACCAAATTAATTTTTAATTTCTCATATGATAATAAATATTTTGTAATTAATAAAATTTAACTAATAATATTATTTTTATTTGAACAAAAACGTCTTTCTCTCGCATAAAACTTTGTGCTCCGATACTTCGAGCGTCATTATATAGCATAAAGGTTTAAAATATAAGCCCAAATGGCAGTCGATCATTTTATACTGTCAATTTCAAAATGTTACCTTAAATAAACTTACTTGAAAACTGTAATATACCGTTTTCGTTAATAATAATAATAATAACAATAACAATAATACGGTAATGATCAAAACATCAATTGAATAAACCAAATAGTATGTAAATCAAATTTATTTTATTTTAAATCATACAATTAATACAATATATCCATTTAATATTAATATTGAGTATATTTTTTATAGTAAATTCCAACTGATAATTGGTAGTTCTGTATAATATAATATTAATATGTATTATTTTATGATTATACATATATATATTATATACATTTATATGTCGATACACCGAAGTACCAAACTTTAAAACAAATCACATCATTTATAAAATAATAATAATAATAATAATAATATATTAAAATATAATATTCTTGAGCACAACTACAAAATTGTTATAATAATTACAAACAAGTATAAAAGATATAATTTTGGATTTAAAGAGCGTATAGACGTCGATGAGACCGTTGCATGACTGACATACAGTCATTTAAACGAAACTAATGAAGCTTATAATATTATGATCGCATATTCAACACACGAAACAATGTAAACGGTCGACCGAAGGAACATGTTCGTATATATTATTATACTGGTTAATAATAAAACACAAAATAATAATAATAATAACTGGACGGAGAATATTTTACAGACATGAGTAATATTTCTATAAATCAATATGGCAACTCGCTATGAATATATATATTATACTCGTGTCAAAAACATGCCGTATTACAAAAATCTATGAATTTAAATATTAATTAACTGTATACAAAGGTATAATAATATACCGTACAATTAGATAAGTTTACACGATTAATTATTATCTTAAAAAAATATGTAAAAAAAAAAATGTAAAAGTAGGTACTTAAAATATCAAATACATTATATAATATTATATTATGTTATATGAATAATATAATATCCCATTAAAAAAAAAAAAGGTATAAATTACGACACTTCCGCTGATTAATATGACGGTCGTCGTTTAATTTAGAATTTCGTTTCATCATTATTTTCAAATACTTTGACAATGTTAATCATTTAGTTCCCCGGGTTAGACACCGGACGCAATCGTGTTCTCTACCCACGGTACAGATTCTATGATCGCGTTGTAGAGCGATGGCTTCGATGACCGGCCGTAACCACCCCGGTAACTGAGCATGCCCTGTACTTGCCACAATCCATTCTCCGCCAAGCACATTAACGGCGATCCGATTTCCATCTGAAAAACGGCATCGATTTATTATAATTAAATGGGAGAAAAAATAAATCGGCTGACCTACGAAACGTCGTAATAATATTGTTTTTCTATTTAATTAATGGGCCGTGTCGTCAATGCGGTACTATAAGGTGAATGATAAAATATAGCAAAAACACTGTCTGGTAAATCTAACAAAAAAAAAAATGAATCGTGTCCTTGATAAATTTTAATGGGTGATATATTATATTATACATGTTGTGATTGTCCACAAGGTTTTTGTGCACATGATATTTTTTCATAAACGGAAAACGGTACAATTCAACTATTAATAACAAAACTAAAATGGTTCGATCACGAATACGCGCATACTATTATATTATAAACAGTATTCTGATGCAACGGAAGTTTTTATTTAAAAAAAGTTTATGAATCTTTGAAATATATATTTTTTACCAATTTAATTAGAATTCACAGGAGTGAGTATCAATATATTTTAATTAATTAAAAAAACAAAAATTAATGAGGACATTATATAATATAAAATTGATAAATGTTCTGTTTTTTTTTTTTTATTTTTTGTAGTCAGATTAACATATTAAAACCGCACAAATTAAAGACTGTTTTAATTTTTTTTTTTTTTAATCCGAACACGTAATTTATTAAATTAATATTTCTATATAACATTATTTATTGTAAAAAAAATATGTTGACTCAGCGAAACCATTAACATTAAATCAATATTTTTTATTTTAATTGAGTAATATAAAAAATAATAAAAATGAATTATAATACTGTAGTAGTTAAATTGAATCTGAATTATAATTTTAAATTTGTGACAACCTCTTTCATTTAATTGATAACAAAAATATATTTTTATAAATAACTGCCTAAAAAGTATGCATATAAAAATATTTATTTTAAGTAATTTTTTAGCAATAAAAGAAATATGTACCTACTCAACTTTTGAAATAATGAAAAGTACTCGTGATTTTAAAAATTATTGTTATTTCTCAGTAATATTTAAATATTTTGATTATATTTCAAACTTTTTTCTCAACAAATATTCCCACAATTAATATTATTAAAAGTTTACAAAAACTGTATTTCAATACTTATAATAAACTATATTCACAATAATAGATTGTACCAACCTACCGTTATAGTAAGCAGTTCATGAATGGTTTGGTTAAATTTTATATATTTTGAAATATAATATACTTATCAATCCTATACGATTCAAACCTATATGATATTTCATGTTGATTTTTGACTACAACAATTGTTTTTAGTTAAATAATAAGTTATTTTTACCATACATATTCGTACCTATTGTAACACATCCATTAGATCACATTTTTATAACTTATAATACTTACATTTTACATTTATATTCTTTGACAAGTACACATTGTACAATATACAATACACATAAAAATAAATAAATGTTTAGCAAAAATACTGTACCTACTGTTACTTGTTAGTAGATATATGAATATTATTTATATTGTGATAATAACACTTACATTACTGGCTTCCATTTCTCCCGAAGCAACACAAATTTCCTGTTCTGTCAGGAAACCATTAAAGTGTTTAGTTGAGTTGCACAAATCTGTTTGCATTAATGGTTCGGACAAATAGCGTGAAAACTGTTTGAAAACTGTAATAATTATAAAAATTAATATGTTTTTTATTATAATGTCAATGCACGGTTGTGCTTATAGAAGTATACATCTAAATACCGACTAACTATAAAAAAATCTTTCTATGGTATGTATTATACGTTATATTATAAGAAATATTTTAATAATTTTATGTAAGACTTTTGTAATGACATAGTTTTATACACAATACACACCTCCTGGAGATTCGTAAGCCCAACTGGCAGTGACACATGGTTGTTTGTTGTCGACAACTTTTTCGGGTAGACAAATTGTATTGACTTCGTCTGATAAATCATACGGTACGCTAAGTTCTACTAACACTGAGTCGTTGAAATAACGTAATTTCTCGAATTTTACTCCAGGGTGACTAATTATTCTGGAAACTGATCTTTTTGTTAAATTCTGTTCATTGGCTACTCGAGATTTACTCGAAATTGCTTCCCATTGATCAGGCGACAGAGATTCGTCACTAAAATAATACCAATACATTTTTTAAAATATTTTATAATCGCCATTAATTTTTTTTAATAAAAAAAATATACTAACATAGAATGTACGCAGCTATAAGACGATAATATCCAATTCCGTTTTACAAGACTAGATGTACACGACTTATGAGTTTTTGTGTTATGAAGGTAGACAACAGAAGGCCACATTTCCATTGATAGTGGATCTTTACCTCCAAAATCTCCACACACTAAAATAAAAAGTAAACATTTCAATGCAAAATTACACAAATACAAAATAAAATCTTACAGTGCTTAGAAGAACATTTAATTTCCACAGTTTCACAGGATGTCAAAGCCGGTTCAAGGTATCCCGTCAAACTCATGGAACTATTTAAAGTTGAATAATCTTTCAATTTAAGATATCCTCCAAAGCTTTCGGTA
This sequence comes from Pentalonia nigronervosa, assembly GCA_014851325.1. NCBI lineage: Eukaryota > Metazoa > Arthropoda > Insecta > Hemiptera > Aphididae > Pentalonia > Pentalonia nigronervosa. The sequence continues at coordinate 95,640 of JACXSJ010000168.1, read as the reverse complement.
GAGTTTTCACTTGGTCGGAAATTAGTTGTTTTTGTTTCAGTAAATCCAAGACTTTGACACACAAAGTTGCTCCAAGTTTCAGTCCAACCATCACTGCATACTTTCATGGCGATTTCGCTCTCTTTTCTGTTAATAAACATAAATGATTTATAAATATAGTAAAGTTGGATTTTTTTTTTTTTTTTTTTATGTCAAGTATTAAATTTTTAGAATTAAGTTATGTTCAAAAGTCAAGTATTCGAATAGAAACGATACTCGAAAAATGTCTTAAGTACTTCAATATCTAACCAAACTTAAAAAGGGTCGAGTACTCGTAATTGCTAGAGTATTTAAAATTACACAAGTACCTACTAAAATATTTTCCGCGTGCACTGAAACTGCAGGGTTTTATTATTCGCAGATATTAGTTAATTATTTAGTATGTAATAACTAATAGTTAAAGAAAAAATTTAAAATTTCATTTATTTTTTACTATCATAAAATAAAGAATATTTAAAACATTATTATAATTATATTTTTTCAATTAAACAGCAGAGTAAAGTCGAGTAGCTAGGTTGATTTAAGTTTATTAAAGTTGAGTACTCGATTTAAGTAGAGTACAAGTGATTAAGTAGTGAGTACACTCGATTAAGACTCGTGTGTACAACTACAAAAAAAAATGTTAGTAAAGTTGAGTCGAGTACTTGAACTTCTTTGAACATTTTTTTCAAATTCGAGTGCTCACCAACTCTTATAATATATATATATATATATGTGTGTGTGTGTTAATGGGAAATATAGAAGTCTACAGAATACATACTTTGCAAAAAGTTGAACACCATCAAGTTGAACACATTGCCATTCGTCACTTCGGTCCGTGCACTGTGCTACATTGTCACAAACTTGGGTTTTTGGAATACATTCTGACCCCGTATTACATTTAAAGTCGTTGGAATTACATTCTAAAAATAAATCATTACATATATAAATGTTTTATATTTGATTTATAATAATTCTGAATAATTTTATTTTAATTGTATACATATGTGACAGCGGGAAAAACAATGGTCCCCGTACCTAATTTTAACATTTTAAATAATTTTTTTAATATTATTTACACGTTTGCGCGTAACAATTTATTAAGTTTATTATTAATAGTACTACGTGCTTAAGATTAACCTTTTATAATCTACACATACCACAATTTTGTTCATCCTCGCCGCCAGTACAATCATTTACTCCATTACACCGTAAAGTACTCGATATGCAATAACTGTTAGAACATTGATACCCATTACAAGTACCTAAAACAAGAAATTATATAAATGTAATTATTTAATATTTGTATACATTTTCTATTATAAATAGTATTACTATTGCATTGTAGCTCATCTGAATGGTCATTACAATCAGATTTTCCATCACAAAAATAGGATTCCGGTAAACATTGACCACCAGCACATTGTTTTTCGTCATTTGCACACGTCCATAAATCTAATATATAAAATAAACAATAATAAATTAAATATACGTTTTATTATGACATCATATATTGTTAAAAAAATCATATATATTTTACACATACCACAAGATTGTTCATCACTGCCATCTTCGCATTCCATTATGTTATTGCAGACCAGATTTCTTTGTAGACATTCTCCACTTTTACACTGATAAAAAATAAAATTGATTAATTATAACAATAAATAATAAATTATATTATTATTACCTGGAAATTTCCAGAACAAGCATTTTCAGCACAATCGTATTCATCTGAGTTATCAGTACAATCTTTATTTGTATCACATCTTGACGACATTTTTATACAATATGAACCGTCTTTGGTTGTACCATTTATACACTGGAATTGTCCTTCTTCACATTTGTTGGAATTTATTAATTCTGGCATCATATCCATAATATCTAATTTATTATTTTTTTTGTTTTCTTTTTCTGTTTTTGTTTTATTTCTCTTTGTAAATCCACTATCAGATAAATAAAATTCAGGATTTTTGGAAGTCTTCTTGTCTTTTTTTTTCGACTCTGGTTTTTGGTATAAATCTAAAGTACTCATATTGTCATTTTCACCACCAACATCTGAAAAGTTTGATTCGCTTGAGTGTGTTATAATTTGATCTAGCGCATCTTGTTCATCAGGTGAACTATTTTCGTTGAAATTGTCAATACTACTTTGTGTAGATGTACTTAAAACATCAACATAAGGTAAATTTACTATCTGATCTTCCAAAGATGTTAAAGACTGTAACTTTTTAGTAGGGTCAGGTATACTAGTTTTTTCTAAAGTTATCAAATCATCTGAATGTTTTTTTTCTGAGGAATTTGGATCTATTGAACTATGCAATGGCTTTGTTAGTTCTTGATCTATTGTTGAAAGCATAGTGGTCATGTCAATGAATTCTGTAACATGTTCGCTTGTAATATTTTCCAATTCTTTAATGGATAAATTCATATCTTCTTTGATGATTGAACTTGCATCTATAGTTGAAACTGTTACTACACTTGATAAATCATTTACGTTATCTGAAATAGTTTTTTCTGGCATTTCAGTTATTCCTTCAAGAAGTGGAATTTTAATGTGAGATTCCGATGTTGAATCAAAAGTAGATTTATTTTCTGATTTCAATTCCATTTGATCAAAACCTAAAGATTCTGTTTTCGTTTTCTCTTCCACGGATCCATTTTCTTTTTCTGTTACTTCCAAATCACTAGGTAATTTAGGGATACCTGGAATGCTAGATAAAGTAGTAGTCAACCAGTTTTCGGTTATTGGTGGAATAAAAGTGGATTTTTCTACCTCATCAAAATCAATATCTCCTAATAATTCAGAACTTTCTTTGGGTTTAGAAGTTTTTTTGGATGCCGACTCAGTTTTGGTTTCAAATTCAGACTCTGTTGATACACTATAAGTCACTTCTGGTTTAATTTCATGACTGAATACCTCATCTGAATGTGATTTTGCTTCTCTGTCAGATTGATCCATATTTAAAATTGATTTTTCTGTTGAAGAACTTGAAGATGGTTTATTATTTTGTTCAACAGAATCTGATTCAGAACTAATATCGACATCTGACAACGATTCATAATTATCAATAGAACTTGATTTTGAATCTGGCTCTGAACTAGGTTCCGGTTCTGAATTAGTAGCAGGTTCAATTTTTGTGACGATTTCTGATTCTGCTTTTATTTCTTGTTTTAAACTAAGTTCTGGCTGATTTATTTTCACTTCAGATTCAGGTTTGACACTAGATACAGAATTTGGCTCCGGTTCAGATTTTACTTCAGACACTGAAGTTGGCTCTGGTTCAGATTTTACTTCAGACACTGAAGTTGGCTCTGGTTCAGATTTTACTTCAGATACTGAACTTGGCTCCGGTTGAGCTTTGACTTCGGGTACTGAACTTGATTCCGGCTCTGCTTTGACTTCTGGTTCTGAACTAGGCTCCGGTTCAGCTTTTATTTCAGATACTGGACTTGGCTCCGGTTCAGTTTTAACTTCAGGTACTGAACTAGGCTCTGGTCCAGATTTAGCTTCTGGTTCTGAACTAGGCTTCGGTTCAGATTTTACTTCAGATACTGAAGTTGGCTCTGGTTCAGATTTTACTTCAGATACTGAATTTGGCTCAGGTTCAGCTTTGACTTCGGGTACTGAACTTGGTTCTGGTTCAGCTTTAACTTCAGGCACTGAACTTGGTTCCGATTCTGCTTTGACTTCAGGTTCTGGACTAGGCTCCAATTCTGCATCGATTTCAGGTTTTGAACTTGGCTTTGGTTCAGGTTCTACTTCAGGTACTGAACTTGGCTCCGGTTCAGCTTCCGTTTCTGATTTCGAACTAGATATATGTTCGTCTTTGAGTTCGGGTGATGAACTTGGCTCTGGTTCAGATTTCCCTTCAGGCTCTGAACTATGATCAGGTTTTGAACTTGGCTCAGGTTCTGACTTTGATTCAGGCTCTGCTTCCGATTTTAGTTCAGGCACCGAACTAGGTTCAAGTTCCGAAAAAGAATCATATTCAGACTTGGTGTCAAAACCATCATCGTCAATATGTTTATTATCACCATCGTGAATATTATCTATATTATCTTCATTATTAACATCTACAAAAAAATGCATATTTATATATAAATTTTAAACACATTTAATTGTTTATAAACGCTTACTAATTCGCTGGCAGTCTTTCATATTCTCACTTATTGTGAGTTCAGATGGACATGAACATACAAATTCTAAACTTGTATAATTGTAAGAACAGTAATGGGAACATTTTCCGTTATCGATTTTGCATTTATCCATAACAGCTACAATAATAAGGTTGAAATATTGTATTATTTATAAAAATAATAAGGTACCTAGTGTTTATTTTTACTTACGGTCTGATCGCAATCTATGGATAGGAACTCTATAATTGTATAAAAATCCATTAGTCTCTCGTAAATAACTATCCAATCGACTGTTGAGAGTTACTGCATCAATGATATCCTGTGGCTCACTGTCATCTTTATATTCCCAGCCTATTCTGTATTTAGCTACTACATTTCCAGAACTATAAAATGAATAAATAGTTAGTTTATTATACGTCCGTTTAAATCTATAAAGAATAAACAATACTTACGAAAATTCAATGACTTTGATATGTATATCATCATTAACACTATTTAATGGTTGTTTTTTAAAAAGAGCATTTTTTAACTGAAAACATATGAAATATTATTATAAAAATAACATTTTTAAATTAACGATAATTTACCTCGGTTTCGATTGAACGAGCTAATGTTTTAAATTCTGCAGATGATTTGTTTGCTAAGTCAGGTGTAAATTGCATATTGTCAATAACAATTTCACCTTGTACAGTTCTAGGAAGGTATACTTCCGACATATCAGTGGTTGGAGGACTGAATGGACTCGAATTATCTACACTAGGAGGTGGACTGACTGATGAGTAATATACGTGGTGGTTACCAAAACCAGCAATTTTTTCATTTTCCATGAAATTCCGACTCTCCATTGCGGATTCGTTGTTGAATATTATACCGGCTAAAGAAACGTGAAATTAATCTCCGATTTATAATTTAAATAGATTTTACTCACTTGATGCTAAAACCGCGACGATGACAGCAGCAGCCAATAAGACTAAACCAAACACCCAACAAATAAATGGTTTTTTAGATTGATTCATATCTCGTTTATCTTTGGTTACATACAGTTTTTCTCCACCCCTGTGATAAATCAAATTAGATGTAAGTTATAACAATTTAAATTTAACAGAATTAATTAATTATAAAAAAACACAAACCTTATGTATTTTTTGTGTTCATTCACAGGGATAAAATAGTCATCGTACGTATCATTCATATTGACAGCAGTTTCTTTTTTTTTCGTTGGAACTCCGTTTTCTTTGCCATTAATACTTTTGGCGAACGGTTTCATATTAATTAATTCTAAATTCACGGCTTCAGCCATTTTATCCTTTTCTTGATTAGCCGTACCATTATGCCCGTTACTTAAAGGTTTTGGTACGTCAGTTTTATCAGTCTCAAAGCTCGGGTTATCAATACCCGTGCGAGGTGGTTCCATATCTATATAGAAAGTAAAAATACATACAATATTTATATTACGACGTGAACACCTTAAGGATATTTTTATCGATATTTAAATAAATATAATTCAATGCAATGTGTATTTCAAAATATGGGCCTAGGTTAGTCTTTAAGTAGGGGTACTACGATAAACTTGTAATCTCAAAATTAAAGCGAAGAATAAAACATGTCAGTCGTTAGGAATACCAAACAATTTTTCAAATCTGTTCATTAAAAATCAATTCAGTTGTGAAACAATACCTCTGGAAAAGTCGGGCACGTCTATAATGAGTTTAGCGTCGCCAGCGGATGATTCTGTGTTGGAATTATCGAAACCACTGTCGGCATTAGACGAGGACGGTGGCGACACTCTGTGACTGACAACCATTCGGTCACCGTCGTATAAGGTGGTCACAGAGTTTTCTTGCATGTGATTTGTGTCACCGCCACTGGTTGTCGACATATCCCCGTAGTTCTCGTGATCACTCAGATTTTCGCAGACACTACTACCATGTCAAACCTGTAAAATTTAATTTTGATTAATAATTGACGTATGAAAATTTGTTTTTTTTTTTTTTTTGGAAACAAACTGAGTATTTATCGTATTTGTTATGATTTGTGTGTATAATAATGATTTAATATCGTATAAACTTTGAGGAAGGGCTTAATCACCGCATAGTATAATATAGGATTTTATAAATGCAAATATATATCTTATGATCCACACGACACCCCATAATCTGTATATGAATCCAGTGAAAGGTGCTTCACGTCTAAAAGTTATGTCGGCGATTAGTTAAGACGAATTGGAGACGAAAGAGAAAGCAAATTAAATAAAAAAAAAAATATGCAATCATTTATTTGCCGCCTTTGGTAGATTTTTAAAATAGTAATATCAGTATACTGCTAGATAATCCAGCTCCTATAAAATATTTAAAATGTTTAAAAGTCTTGTTGCCGTTTAATGTGCTTATCCATAATAATAGGTATGTAAATGACATGACCATAGACAAAAATAACAATAACAAATGTATGTTAAAACAGTTAATTACAGTCGTTGGTAATATTAATATGATTTGAAATTTTATATATAAAAAAAAAATATAAAGATTTAGACATTACAACAGAAAATAAGATTTTATTATAATCACAAGAGTTATTAACTATTGAAAATGCATAGTCACAATTTTTTTTATAAGCGTTTAAAAATCAATTCACAACATTTTTAATTTTATCATACCTTAATAAACTCAATACAAAAGTCCACAAAAATTGTTTAAAAATAAAATAAAAATCGTACTTTTCGGCTTACAGAAACCTAAGAATCTCAAAAATAGTGAAATACGATTTTTTTTTTTTTATAGACATTTCAAGTTCGATATTCGAGAAAATTGGATGAAAATAACGATTATAGTTATTTTGTAGTAGTAAAAAAAATATTATTTACAGGATTTGAAGCTTTTGACCACTACGTATATTATTATTCATAGACTGACAACAATCTATTCACTCAGAATCGTTTTAATCGTATATTTGCAATCATTTATCATTGAGTTCAAATTTAGTACATACAATTAGGTAAATAACCTAACTCAATGACGAAGTATACACTCGGCACCTATTATACATAGACACTCGATTTCGTGTAATGATGTCACTTAAAATTCTTTTAAAATACACGCAGAAGGTATAATATTATTTAAAATCGAAGAAAATAATATTTACATTTCTCTTGACATCAATTAAAACTAATTTAGGCATTTTCAATATAAATTATACTATACAAACTTGTATATTATTATGAAATACATAAACTATTATATTTGTCTTATCTTAGACGGAGACAAAAATAGTCCTATAAAAAAGCTGAATATAGAACCTGTATAGAAAGCTGTCCATCGGATAATACATAAAACAAGTGGAGATGTTTCAAGATATTGCAAATCGTTGTATATGTGGATGTATATAGTTTTCATCACGATTTGTAAATGGACTAGTAACTACTTTTTAGATATCGAAGAACCGCGATCCAAATATAACAAACGCAATCTCTTTCCAATACTATATAAACTCCAATAAACAATATAGCTACCTACTTTTATCTTATATTTATTTTACGAACCAATTTCAATAATTTTTTATTCGTGCTGAAATTATCGTATATTATTACGGTTTTTAATATTAAAAGTTCTTCAATTAAACTAATTTACGAATTATTTAACGAATTCTTAAGAATCCTGGTGCGATCACATTAATCTGAGTGATAATTTTTAACTAAATGAGGTCAAAAGTATATATATATATATACACACCTAATAAGAAGAACCATTTAAAATTTAAATCATAATTGAAGTATTGAATTCTATAGCAATGAAAACCAATTGGTAGATGATAGCGTGTCGCTAATGACTAACCACCGTTTAATATGCGTCACCATACTATTTCTTAAGGACTTTAGGTGAACTAGAAAATGACTGGTGTCATCATCTGTGAAAAGAATTGTATAATAAATACATTAACTAATCTACAGACTGGCGAATTTCAATAATTTGTCAAAATTATTTATGGCTTAGAGTTAGGACAAGGCGGTTGGACACAATTATGTGTAGTGTTTCTTAACATAAAATATTCTCGACATATTTGTGTCACAAGGTTAAACTCACCTCAAAACCAGCGGAAATTGAATTATTTAATGACAAACGTCCAAAGAAGAGATTTTCTTTTTTACAATTGATCACCACTTAAGAACGATTCAAAGCTTTTTAAAAAATATTGTAATGCGTAAAACAATAATTTTGATTTTTTTTTATTGTATAAATTAGTTAATTATGCTAAAACTTAACATATGCATTTATGCTCTGAAAATAGTTTATCCGACAATTTTAACAAGTAGGAATTTTCTTAATAATTTGGAAAAAAATATAACACTAAAAAACTGAAATATTTACGTAACACAAGTCTTCAAAAAAACGATTTTTTTTTTATTGTAATTCAGAAATAAATTACCATACTGATTTGAAATTTTACAAAGTATTTATATTATAACATTTTATTCACAATTTAGAGTTTGGAGATCAAATATTGACGAAATTCGTTGAAACAAAGGAATATGTGGAAATTATTTTGTAATTAAACATTTATACAATTTTCAATTTGAGAACACCTATAATGCATGAAAAATCAATACAAAGTTCGTCGCAAATTCTCATAATAATAATTCAAAAGTATCGGAAATACAGCGTTTAAATTTCAAATTTTGGGTGAAATTTAATATTCAAAACATAAAATAACGCTTTTAGTTATTTTGTTATAATTCAAAATATATTAGAATTATTTCACTATTAGCAAATTATTATCATATTTTTCCATACACAATTACATTTTAAAAGTATTAAGACTAATATGTACCACGAACCTACATATTTACATCAGTTTACATTTATATGATTTATATGAGTTAATAAAAATAATATTATAGTATTATAATTACTCGTTTATATAATATATTTAATGTCTTTACAAAAATTAGTTCAATCTACCGAATTCATTAAATATTTTTACTTTTAAACTTAATAATTTTGTAAAATTATAATGTAACTAATGGCCCGTTTCCGTGTCGTCGATGTTTATTTATTTACGATCAATAATATAAAAAAAAAAAATATTATATTTTTAATAATAAAATATACTACAAAAATACGCAGATACTGGTCATCATGTTTCCTAAATGATTTTTTATCATTATACATTTATTTATACATCCATAAACAGTATAAATATATACTATACATAACAGAGAGAGTTTCCCAAATTTTTCATTTTAGTTTCATATTTTATGTACAAGAGTTTGAATTCTGTATAATATGTATTCATATACTTTATAACAAGAGATCTATAATAATGCGACGAGCATTTTTTTTATTATTTTTATAAAAAATGTAACATTAAATTGAATATTCGATTATTATTATCCGTTCGTACGATATTATTATATTACGTCATTATTCTATTTTAAAATAATTGTCTGCAATTTCCATATAAAATATTATTATACTCGTACATTTCGAAAATTAAGCTTTTACTTTTTCTTTGCTTCTGAATACTTTAATAATTGAATTTGGTCCCTTCGTTTGTGCCGGCCTAGCTGTAAAAAATACTCAATTATTTGATTATTTTATTACATACTAAACAAATGGCATTTAAAGTAAAATAATATTGTAATTATTAAAATGCAATACTGTAAGGCTACGGAATACTTAAAGAGCTTCACGACAAAGTTTCTCTGAAACGCTGGCAACCAAACGATCCGGTCTCGAAAAGTCCGCGAATTACGCCAAAAATATAAATCATTTCGCGTTAGCATAGGGCTCCGAAATATTAAGGGGTAAGGCGAACAAATAGGTTTGGCGACTTTCCAACCGATCGTTATCCCATCGTTGGAAAAAAAAGAGGGATGATTAAATCGGATCGAACGAAAAAAAAAAAATGGAAACGCTTTTAAACTAATAACAATTTACGGCGGCGGCACATACCTCTACGCGCGTCATCGCAGCGATAAACAAAATTGGTGTAATCTCGATTTCGGGCACAATTTTATAACTTGTAATAGGTGTTATTTATCTTATGTCAAAAAGCCGAACGTTTATTATTATTATATACGCGTTTAACGCACTCGGCGGTGTTCGATTGTACCCAACGAACCGGTACGGCCTTCGCCAGCAAAATCGTGTTAAATATTACATACCGCCGTATTATTATAATTTACTATTATTATCATTATTTTTTGGCGGCCAACGGAATTTGGCGGGATTTGATTTCGTCATGTCCCGTAGTATTTAGGTACAGTTTGTTGTCTTGTTGGCGCGTGTCCGTTTTTCAATTACATATTATATTTTCCCCGGACAGTTTCCGCGGCACGTTAAAGGCATATTATTATCATTATTGGCCTACCTATAATATATTAAACACTGTGCTACCAACGTCTAGACGGGCAAATTGTTTCGACCGGTAGGTACGTGTCCAATCGGACCATTATTATTGCATTACAACCAAACGGTTTTACGGAGGGGATGGACGACAAAAATGTGGGGGGAGGGAGAGGTCCAGCCGGAAAGGTGAAAGTGGTCGGCGGACAGGGTCTCTCAACACGCGGGAGACGACGTGATCCGATACAACTTTTGAATGACATTTTTCGAAAAGCCGGACACGGATCGTATCACAGATTGTGCGCACAAAACAAAAATAAATAATAGCAGTACGAATTCGGAGACCGTGAACTATATCTTTGCTCCGCGGGCAGCCCTGTGGTATAGATACAATAATTGTATACACTTAAAAGTGATATCACGAACTCGCTGATTTTCGAAGACGATCGACTGACTCAAACGGTTCAATAATTGTATACCAAACACAAACTAAACTCGAAAATTGTATACTAAAACTCTTAAAAAATATTACGTTGATGAAATGATTACGAAAAACGCGGAAAAATATTATAGGTAGGTACGTATATTATAATTCCATCGCTCTTCGTCCAATTCAGTATTTACATATCAAAGAGTTTAAAAGATACATAAAATATGTGTTTATATATTATATTTTTGTTAAATTATATTATAGATTATGAAACACGATTGTATACATTACAGAGGTTTTACATGTATTAATATGATATTAAGTATTTTTAATCAAAACCCTTCACGTATCATCCCAAAACCCGAAAGGCGTCTTAAATAATGTTTATAACTCAAAACGTGATCCAGCACTCCCACGCGTGCAACATACACGAATTATTAACCCATTTATAAAATTGTTATTATTTTGATGATAAATAAGTATTCTTTGCAAATCCCGCGGCGCTAAACTGTAATATAAATCGGAAATTACAAAGCTCCGGGGCCACCTACGCGATTATTATTAATATTGTAATTAGACGATAATTTTATTAAATGATAAAAATATATTTTTAGTTTTCTTCGAACGCGTTCCGGGTGAAAACATTAAGGCGAGACCACTCTAAAGTTAGAAGATCTATACATAAAATTGTCCTATATATATAAGTGCCATATAATATATTTTATACTAATTTTTATACATTTGGCTCTGCAATAACTATTGCAGCAATTATTGGTACATAGGAAACTACCACAGAAGCTGTATTGGTTTATAAAAGTCTATATAGTACTTATCTTAGACGGATATTATCGTTTTCTTTGAAAATATATATTGTTAAAATCATGTTTTATTTCTGTGATTCGCCATATAAGATTCCATAGAACGCGCACGGCGGTTATCAATATAATACAAAATTGTGTCAATCGTTATCGTTATCGCCATCTACATAAATTTGCAAAATACTGTGGTTGGAGCGCAGTGTTTTGATAATAATAACATAAAAGTACGATAGAGAAAACATACATATTATACATCACATAATATTATATTACATAAATTATAATATATATATATATCTAAAATTACTACAATGAGACTCGTATCTACCATAAATATTCGTACCATTATAATTTTTCAGACAGTATTGTACGCGTTTTAGACATGATTACGTGTACCCGAGACCATTATGTCACCTATTTACTAAATATATATGAATAAAACTTGGCTCCGATTCGAATGGCATAAAAGAATGAGTATAATACGGACACGTTTTGGTGGTAGACAACAATGATTTGGGCTTCGGCGTACAAAGAAAAACGGAAGTATATTCGTGTACGCGGTTTTACGGTAGGGTGGAGAATAAAACAAAAAATCAAGTTCTGGAGCAAATAATAACTGTACGTGCACGCAGGTACAAAATGGTGGAACGAGAAAATAAGTTTTAATGCATTCCAGGAAACTCCGGTACATTATATTATGGTTTAATCGCGATCCCTATACAGCTATTTATTTCGGGCCCCCTCTCCCGAGGGTCTTATACGGCTCCGTTTTTATTATATATATATAATGTATTATTATGTTATATTCAAGCTGCGTCTGAGCGTTTCAAGTTTGCACAATCGGAGCGATGACGGAAAGTTGAATATTTATTTTATTATTTGGGTCACCCTTGAAACACGGCGCCTGACGTTATGATAATATTATAATATTATTATACGACTGCGGGTGCCGACGTTTTTCGGATAAATTATACATATTATAATACATTTTATAACAAGATATGAAGATAAGAGTTGAACTTTTGACGTTCCCGCGGCGATACGTGAAATATGTTTTGTATCACGCGGGTCGAGCAGCTTAGAACGGCCGAGGCAACAACAACAACGACGACGAAGTCGAAGGCTGTGCAAAGACCAGATTTTAATTTTTGATTTTCGAATAATATTCAAGCGAAAAACGACTGAAACGCTACGGGCGCATAATCGTCTCCTCCGATGAGTAGCTTTATGTAAATGGTCGTGTACGCAGTAGCCGTAACAACGGAAGACGGAATACATAATAATAATAATATATCATACGAAATTTGAGGCTCATTGGATTTATTCGACGTGCGGCGGCCAGTAGAGGTGTTCTCGTTTGCCTTGATAATATTGTAATGCGTATATTATACACACGAGCGTAAAAAATAAATAAATAAAATATTTGTGTGTGTACGGTCGTCCCGTACACATAAAAACGAGTGTGGTGTTACCGCACGTGCAGCACACGTATATTAAAATAATGAAAAAATAATATGATATCGAAACGGTGTATCGTTTACCATTATTATACCTATTTCGCTGCTGCGTGTGTGGGAAAAATTATCGTGTGTGTTCTATAATAGACTCATAATATATTATATACAATTTTGCAGATCTACAATATATAATCGGTGTGCATATTATTTACCTAAATATATCATGGTGATATGGCCTGTGATAATTTAGTCTGATCGCACACCGCCAACCGATAAGGCAATATCATACGCGCATCGTCGACACGTAGGTTGCGAGAATATAATATAATATGTAATCGAATCAACTGGTATTGAAACCGCCCTGATAAGACAAATGGAAAACTACGACAGTGCGAAGCTTTCTTCTTACCTCACACACCTCAAAATCAATCCAGAATAATAAAACGATAAATTTGAAAATAAAATTTTTAGAAAATGTATAGTCCTAATATATAAACCTTTATTATGATGTTATATTTGATTATTAATTGACAATCACACTAACAGATTGGTTCTGTCGTCTATAGATATGACAAATCAATTTAAGACTGACTGTAAACTATAATGACGTATCGATATTTATGTATTTTTCAATATCAACTATTAAGTATCCTTAAACTTGGATACCAAACTGCTATTCTAACATTTTTTACCGCCTTAACTACGTTTTACATTTTTGAGTGGTAGACAATGGACGTTCACGTATTATTCTATTATATTATACATTGCGTGTATATAGAAAATGTAGAATGAATTGGTAATATTATTCTACCCATATTTTTTTTAATAATGTGTGCACAGTAAAAATACGCGATGGAAATAAATATAATTCATATTAATAAATTAAACTCTACCTGAGAGAGGCTTGAGTCCACTTTAATTCCACCCTATTTGTGCTTTAGTCGCAGAGTTGACAGAGTATACGTTTTGGACTTACGGAAATAGTCTGATAAAGTACCACCTGAACATGACTTTCGGCGTTCTCGTAATCACGTAGGTACTTGCGAATAAATTATCCCTTTCACTACATTCATAAACGTGAGTTAGTTATATATAGGCGGGTAATATGCATGAATTGAATAGCTGCAGCGTGACGCTGAATATATAGAATAAAATTCAAAATTTCAAGTTTATTAATAGCTCAAAAATGGTCAAACTATTTTGAAAATTGCAAGTTTAATATCTACGGTCATTCGTCTTTGAATAACACCGAAAAAACCAAATCAATTTCATCAAAAATTGCAGGTTTTGCGTAATAGTTCCTTATATTCTTATTTTTTTTCAATTATAAAGAAAAGTATTGGAATATTTCAATTCTGACCTCTTAAAAATAGCATCTAGATCCAATTTCCCTAACCTTCAAAGTTACAAATTGAATTTTTTTTCCACACATCGTAAAATTAATAACTTCATCGCTCTAATCGTAATCTAAAATTTTGATTAATTTAATATTAAATATTGTGCTATATGAACCAAATGTAAATTAGTATGAGAATACAATTATTAAGTTTTAAATATTAATTATTTTTATATAAATTATTAATTTTTAACTATTTATTATATTTTTACCTTCTTGTAATTTATGAATATTGAACTTTTGGTGATTGAAACGGGGTATGGAGATGAGATCACCCAACTTTTTCGTATTTATAACTCTGGGTGGGTATCTTAAATATGTAATCGTCCCTCTTACTAAATATTAGTTGGCGCCATTGGCAGCATCATCGTTTATATTATGTGTATAATAATAATAATAATAATAATAATAATAATAATAATAATAATAATAATAACTTATTAATTTCTCCAACAATCAATATTTACAAAGTAATTATAACAAAACAATTTCTGTTAGATCAACTCCAAAACCAAAGGCTGTGCTGGAGGTGGGAGTTCATACAAGTATATGACGTCAAACAATGCAAAAAATAATATGCCAAACATATTTTCTGTATTAAGTTTTGCCAAAAGAGATTAAAATCGTTAATTTTACCATTATTAAATTGCTTATACGACTATTGAAAAGAATTTGAGTCAAATAATTATTAACACGCATTATAAAGATCAATAATATGGGATTACACATGACTAGAATGAAAATTTCCAAAAAAGCGAAACTGGCAGTGATGAATAAAGAGTATAAGCGATTATAAAACGAGAAATTAAATATAGAAGGTATGAGTGCATTTTAAATGCACTTAAACAAGTAAGCGATTAAGAAACACAAATTAAATATTATAGACAATTATTTTATTTAATGCATGAATTGTATAACACGGTTTAAGATATGCATATATTATAAATTTAAAAAGAGAGGAAATATAAGCTTCTATGCTGGTATATAAATAATTCTTTAAGAGTTTTAATTAAAATTGATTAGATCACATCAGTTATTTCAAATGTCTTAAATCATACTGAAGCGATATCGTTTTTTTTCTCAAATAGATTTCGTTAGGTACTAGTATTATTCCAAGTCTGTGTCGATGACCTCTATACAGTCGATTACTGATAGAAAACAAGAAAACATCCGGTACCGCGATTTTATATACTTATTCATTTTTGACACCTCCATGACGACAACAATACGAGCTACGGATCGTTATGAAAAATGACCGACATCGGTTAACGGTTATGCAAGAAACGAGCTTATAGCTATTCTATATAGGTAGGTGCGATGTGTTGCGTGCAATGGTTAAACCGGTAGGTGCAGGATTTGTAGACATATCTCTTTTTTTCACGATCAAATCTATCAGAAACTATATGCGATGGTGGTAACTATAATATATGAAGCCAGTATAACATAATATTGTAGCTGTTTTAAGGAGGAGCGATCAATACTCAGCCCCACACCAAATTCTCGTAAAACTATAATATGGCGTCGAATAAATCAAGACTTGTATACAACGGGTGCAATATTTCGTAAAATCAAAAGTGGGCAAGTTAATGAAAATAATTAATTCAAGTTAAGTTATGTTAAGAAAACACAAGATCGATAAGTTAGAAGTTAACAGTTAACAAATCATAAATTTAACTCGATAGGTTAAAAGATAATCTACTTTTTTTAATTAGTATGTGGGTGAATGATAGCATTCTTTTTAATTTTCAAAACTATAATAAGCAATTTTATGATAATGTATAGTGTACATATATTAAACATATTTTACTTCATACGATTATTAAATATTTAAACTATACACATCTCAATTAATAATTTAACAAATATTAGTTTTTAAATCAAAAAGCAATTTAAGGTCATATAATACTAAAACAATAAAATTTGTAATTCATAATTTAAATAAAATAAAATAATATAAATGTTTGTATTAATAATTATTATAGTATTAGATTATTTTAATACAAATATTTGGATATTAAGCCATAAAAATGAAAACATTTCAAACATTTTGAACTCGATGGATTATTTTTAAGTTAACTGAGAAAAGCTAAGTTGTTTCAAATGTCAATTAAACTAGTTAACTTCATAAGTTGATTAGAAAATTGACTAACTAGTTAATGACCACCTTTGCGTAAAACTAATTCATTGAACGGATCCGATTTGAGGTGGGTAAATCGATGCACAAAAATACAAACAAATCACATGTCAAACTTTCAGTCAGGAAATGACATTTGTAACCAACAACAATTAAGTAGGTACCTCTACTTATCTATAAAAAGTGACACGTGCGTTCTATTAGTATAACACTACAACTATACCGAATGACCCGGTACAAGGGTAAGGTCAAACGGTAACTATATATGAATTATATATGATAATATCGTGTATTTCCTATCACTATAGTTGTTATAAACAATGACTAGTAGTTTCCATACAAATCGTATTAATTTTGTGTACCTATTATTGGTATAATAATAATAATATAATATAATTTCCCACAAACATCGACGGATGACGCCTGGCCGAACACTAGTAAAAAATAAACTCGCGGTTAACCGACTGCGCACATTGTGTACTGGACATAAATTAGGTTTATTTTGCAATAGTACGATGCCAGCTAACCACTATGACTGCATGCTCCGAAATAATAATCTCTGAAAGCTGCCAGGAAGCGGAAGAATTTTTAACGCGTTATTTATTTATAAAATATAAATAATATTGTTAACGACGAGCGGTGATGGTTCACCTATATATTATTATGACTTTAAGAAGGACTATTATTATTATAAACTTGTACGAATATTGTACAGTGAGTAAACCTAGATACAATTTTGTTACGAATGTCACGCAATATGTATTTAACTCAAACCCATACTATATTTAGGTACTCGAGTAATTGTTATATTCCATCTCAATTCGTATTTAGTTTCTAATAGAACATCACCTTTAATTAAATATTTAAAAAATGCACAAATTGTCGTTATGTCAAACCTTACGTTTACACTATTGAGGTTAGTTTATTAATATTTAATAACAATTTTGTGAACACGTTCTTCAATATTAATAAGTCGTACCTAGTTATAAAAGACCTTCGGATACATGCATATAATATATATTATAACATCGTGATCTCATAGTTCAATAATCTTAATTCGAATTCCGACACGATTCAGCGTTTTCGTAACGTTAGCAAATAATCAAATTTGCGGACTTGATTATTACGAAAAAGTTTATCAACTTTCTAGTTATAAAAATGTTCACCAAACTTCATGTATAGGTATGCATTTTACAATAATAATATCTAACATATCGTTTTGTCGCTTAACCTCGACCTTTGCAAACGTCAAATTGATTGTATCAAATCGTCACGATAAGAATCGATAAATCGATTACGCGTTGTTCAATAACTCATTAAACAGGAATTTTTTTTTTTTTGATTATTATAGTTTCACTTTTAACATACGACCCAAAACCACAGTCATGTGGGATATCGTTCGGGCGAAATTCCATATGTGTTGGACAAAACTGGTTTCCGACGAGCGTACCTATATCGGATCATACCGGTAAATACCCATAAAAATCTGACTTATGACAAAACCTCGCCGATTGTTAATATAATAGTATTACCAAACATCGTGTTATTCGTGTGCATAAAAAAAAAAAAAAATGTGATATTGTAAACGAAAAAAAAAATGACCGAAAGTAATTTGTTTGCTTGTCCCAAACCGGTTGCTTTCCAAGGCTCTCATTTAAATACCTAAACAAAAACAAGAGTTCCATAAGGCAATGGGACATGGTTATATCGACACTGCACCGGCGCTGTATCGAGTGACGAGTACGATTTTATTATTTCACAATACTTTTTTATTCATTTATGTATTGTATTTTTATGTTAAAACGCGATTTCATATAGACGGTAACATTTTTCTGTGCACGCGTTATCAAAATTATATATTATATTGTAACATAATAGGAATAAATAATCCGATAATTTATATAACACGAGCGGCGCCGATAGGACGTATTATAATATTATATACTGCACTTTGCGTATTAGATTTGCTTTCTGTTTGTCCAGAATTATTATCATTATATTAAATTATCAATTATCGTCTAATGGTCGGATTTTGAATAACACACGAAACGTGGTAGTATTATAACGTTATATTTAAATATAATAATTAGTCGTCGGTCACACACGCACATATACAAGCTTCCCATATCAGATCGCGGTATTATTATATTTTGTACATTTTTAGGTACCTACCTAATATTATTTTATTATGATCTTAACTGTCTTGAGGAATTCCTTGACACAATAATAATTTGTTGTGCGGCCGCGGGTGCAGCACAATATTATATTTTAGCATTACTATTACTATATTATACCTACCTATACCTACCTAACCATTATTATACTGTTATTATTGTAGGTCGTTCGTTACACATTCCTCGTGTTAAACAAACGTTGCATAACCGAAGTAAACGAAATTCCCCCACCCACGTGACTGAGATATATATATATAGTGTTATGGGTGATTATACGTGTGTGTGTAGTACACGTTGACTTGCATATTATTATTATTATGTTTTCAATTATTATCGTAATGCGAGAAGCTCGTAAGCCAACGGCGGCCCGTGCGGTATCTCGCTGGAAAAGGTCAGTAAAATAGCAATTCGAAACGAACCG
Organism: Pentalonia nigronervosa; assembly: GCA_014851325.1. NCBI lineage: Eukaryota > Metazoa > Arthropoda > Insecta > Hemiptera > Aphididae > Pentalonia > Pentalonia nigronervosa. Next base: position 76,311 of record JACXSJ010000168.1, on the reverse strand, counting down.
AACGTTCTTTAAGTGTCGTTTTAGAATAAACAATAGTAAGCGAATGCATATTATAAGTAGCACGTTTGCAAGACGTATTATACTTAACTCTCGGTACTCGACAATGCGTCATATTTATAATATATATAGCTAATGAGGCTAGATGGATATATATACTTTCACGAAACACGCGGCTATGACACAAATACGTCGTCGGTTGTAGTCCTCCTCAAAGGATTCGATTCCTACTTAAGTCCGATACGGCTACGTCTCAATACGCACAGATGCATTTTACCACAGCTATCATATGACAGAGGACGTATCGAAATAAGTCAATTTGTTTCCCCTTCAATCGACGTCGTCGTCTTCGTCATTCTCGTTGACAGCGCGGTTTTAATACGATTCGAAGAAATAGTAAGCGCTTTCGGAGACGTTTTCACGTTTTGATTTCTGGTTTGTACGACATCCACTGTATATAAATAAATACATACCTATACATGTATAATACTCAAGTAGACTATTTCGTGTTCATTATATTAATTTATAGCATGTACGTTGTACAACGGAACAAAATAATATTATATGCTTATTATTGTTGTAGTTTTTGATATATTTTAACTGATAATAATATTATATAGGACCGGTCAGAAATATCTCTATAATACTTGGTTATTTTGTATTCACTACTTTTCATTATTCCGATGGCGTATTATAAACTGTTGACAGTGTTTGAAATAATTAGCTATATTATATACTCCTATACCGTTTAAGTAAATAACATGTTTGTTGTCCATACATGCATGCGCACAATAAACGTTGACAGTTATTACAGGTTTTTTTAATCTTCTCTCTTAATCACATCCAGAAGTGTTAAAATACCATGAATAAAAAATATATATTACATTACAACGAGTTTCAAACTCTTGAATGAATTTTATGTGTTTCGTGTCATTGTGACCAGTTTTGTTAAATTCAGTACAATTGCATAACTATTTTTCCAACAGTTTATCATCTTATTATATGATAACATATTTTACCTTAATAATATTATAATATAGCTAAACGTTTTGGATTAAAATGTTTTTTCAAGTTTAAAGACTGTGCTTATATTATAATAGTGTAAAAGAATTCGGTTTCTGCGGTCATTTCTTCATTGTATATTCATAAGCTATGTTATCTTTTTTTCTTTTATAACTATTTTTAAACACACTGCAGAAATAAATAATTGTATTATCAGTAGTATTGTTGAATACACGTATCAACAGGTATTGTAGAAATAATGTCAAGTAATATATTAATTTTGATAAATCATTCGAATCATTGAAATATTTGTATACAATAGGTGTGTACGGGGTTGGTTTCAATAGCTCGGACTAATAATGGTCTACCGATATCACATAATATAATGGCCGAAATACGACAAACGAATAAAAAGCATTTTTCTGGGCCGGAATGTACAAAAAATACCTTTTCACCGGACAATAACCAATATTCTATACCGTACAATATGTACCTGCTGATACACCTGCAGGTAGGGTCGTTGTTATACCTGCGAGTAGGTTACACAGACGTGCCCTTTCAGGAATATAATATATATATATATATATGTTTACAAAAATACACACTTAACGATGCGCCATGTTTCAAAATGTGAAATGAATTTTCTCTAAAACGTGAGAATAAACACAGCAGTGCTAGAAAAAATAAAGATACTATATATATATAACAACACGTAGGTTACAAATGTTTTTTTTCCCGAGGATTTTATTTTCAATTTCAAATGATGTACCTATACTATTAAGCCACGTTTAAAACGTTAACCTTAACACTACACAAACTTTATATTGTACAAATTGAAATGAACATCTCATTGAAACATATCATTGGCGTCCGTTGAGATTGAATAATATGTAGGTACATTTTAAAACAATACACTATAAAATTAAAAAATAACTTTAATTTAAAAGTTTTTCCACGAACGTAATAAATATGTTTTGAGCTGTTATGTCATTTCAACAAACCCGGTTGCAGTCGTAAGAATGTACTTATACTATAATATATTAATAACTTTGACAAAAACGTCGTATTTCATGAGTTACAGACACAGATTTCACAATCGTATTGAATGGATCGTAAAATACGAGCTACGACTGGATTCTGTTCTTCCCGAAACGTGTTTGTCAAAACGTGTCGTAAGTCCCATAACTACAAAGACCATAATATATAGCAGGTATCGTAGTATACAATAATAAAGATAATAGTAATAATAATATCAACTGCAGTGAGAAATCGGTGTTCGTATAATTTATTACGGCGACGAATTATAATGTAAAAAAAAAAAAAATTCAATGTAAAGACGAATTCCTCGGGGTTGCATCTCCACTCTCGTACACCTGTGACGCACGTTTTGGATCCACCGACTTCAATCGTGTGTGTCTCGTGTGTAGGTAGTTATATGTATTACAATAAAATCATAATAACATAACGTAGGTATATATATATTATGTATGTGTATTATACTCGTTCGTTATATGTTCTCGGACCTCGTCACGTCCCGTGCACAGATTCTCGTATCACAATAGTCGGATTGTAGGGGAATTATTATTATAATAGTCGTATTATAATGGACACAAGAAAAGTGAATAGTGTAGCGATGGGATCGCACCTCGTCTGTGCAGGTACGACTACGACTACGACTAAGACGACGACGCTCTTCTCGCAGCAGTGATCTGCCCTCGCCCGCCGCCGTCTCGTCCGCAACGACTTCTCTCATTAACCCCTGGGCAACGCACACTCACATATTTCGGTGCACCGGTCCGTTGAACCCGGGTGCAATAACCATCCGACCACATAATAATTATATATATATATATATATATATATATATTATTATACCGTATTATTCAACGCCTCCGCCTCGCCTTAATAAAATGTACTTTTAATCGGATTAAAATATGTGTATTGTGTACTACCTGTACCGTGGTTAGGTAAGACTATACGCGTCTTAACCGTAATATTCCGGTCGATCCCTGCAGGTCGGCGCGACTTTTAAGTCGAAGCACGCTACCGCCATATTCGACGACCGATCCCGATCGTAATCCGCCGCCACCCCTATCGCACGAGATCGGCTTATATATCATATTATTATATCCTATACATATATATGAACGCGTGTAGGTCCGGTGTAGTCATTACCTTTATGGTTTTATATTATAATTTATAACACTACATGCATTCGTTTCTTATTCGTATATTATTATATTATATATATATATATATATAATATAATAATATTATATTATAATGACTAATTATAATATTATATTATTATAAATATTATATATTAATGACCACCATTATTGTGCCATGAAGTTATACTGCCATGAATCGCGGATATCCTCTTCTTCCTCCTCCATTTTTTAAAGTTAACTATTTAATATGAAATTATTGTTTTGTCTATTGTCTGATATTTCCAAATATTTTCATAAATAAAATAAATTACAGATGTATATTTTTGATCAACTGAACCACTTAAAACGATAAAAAAATTATCTAAATAAAGTATAATAGTACTAGTATACCTACTATAATAACTAGTAACATTGAAATCTAAAATTGTAACCAAAATCCAATCAATTGCTGGGTTGTCAAAAGCTAACAATTTAGATTATTGAGGTAACATTCTTATACAATTATATATTATATATTTTTTATTATTTTAATTGTTTAATTAATCAAAAATATATACATATATAATTTATTATATTTATGAAAATAACAAAAAAATTATATATTTTATATTTTATTTAAAAAAATAATTTCATAATAGATAATAAATAATATAATATTATTAAATAGTAAACTTTAAAAAAAAAAATGTAGGGAAAATGTCTGCATCAAAAATATATTGTGGGGAGGAAATGTCCTACTATACCGAAAACAGTCGGGGGGAAATGTTCATTTACCACTGCTATATAGTATCGCGTTAATCAGACAACACGTCCACGTCATTGGATTAACCGACAACGAAAGAATGTTCTATCGACGACGGGCGCGAAATGCTGAAATAAAATCTTCGAAAACTAGAACAATGTTTACATCTGCTGCCACCTAGGTCCAATACGCATTATTTTATTATGCAGCTACTTATATTATATAGGCTATGTTCTCTCTCCGACTAGGTAGTGTTTTAATTGGATAGGTAATTATTTTTTACATTATTTATGACCCGATTGCAATCGCGTGCACCAAAAATTCTGTGTGTACATTTTTTTTATGGTTTTAACTGTAACTAAAATTAAATACTTTTATGGTTCCAAATATATAGACGCGTAGGATTGTAAAATCGTTAAAACTAAAATTGTTGGAAACACTCCAGGTGAAAAACATATTAATATAATAGTAATTTTGTTAAATTCGTATCATATATTTTTTAATAATAAATGATAATATGTGTATAAAATAAACTTTATCGGGTTTCGATTTATTAAAGCGCATTAAATCAGTAAAAACTAGTAATACTTAAATACTCAACTAGTTTCAAACTAGATTATGTTACTCGTTTTATTAAAAAAATTAATTCACGTATATATATATATATATATACATACATGCACACAATGATAATGCAATGAATCAAAATTGACCAACAAAAAAAGGCAATCGACTTTCGATAAATTAAATGTAAATCGAACAACGGTAATTCTAAATTCTTGAGTCTCAGCGATTCAAATTTCCATCATTGAGACCGTATCTTAATAAATAATAATTTATAAATATTTAATTATACATATGAGACACTATATTTTTTTGCTAAACACATCGTTTAAAAACATTTTAATTGTTTTATTTAAAAATTAAAAATATATATATTTATACAAACAAGGATGTCAGAATTAGTATGCACTATTTGTTCTCTCTCTCTCTCTCTCTCTCTCTCTCTCTGACTCATACACACAGCCTAGGTGATGAATTTGCGTTTTGTAGGACTACCAGTGTTGTGTTGTTATCTTTAATATTAGAGTAAATTGGCCTATTATCAAACTTAACATTATCTGAGTTCTTACGTCAGTTTTTTTTTTATGAAATTTCAATTTCTATGCGAGTTATGAGTACCTACATAAAATCTTACAATTTAAAAATGTTAATCACGTATTTAAATTTAAACATTGTAAATCAGTAAGAACACATATAAGTAACGTTCTTAACTTATAGCATGATAATTGGTCAATTCATTATAATACCAAAGCTACAAGGTTGGTTCTGCCGGACGTAAATTTGCAACTATGTTGCGCTTGGGTCAGAGAAAGAGAAAACAAAATATAGTGCGCCGATGTCTTCTTAAAGTCATATGCATATATTATTATTACAAATAACCAAATTAATTTGTCGTTAAATCGATACAATTAAACAAAAAAATTTACTCACGTTTTGTTACTTGATATGCCGTATATGTTTATTACGATAAATATTAAATAACATTATATGATATACATTATAAATATTTTAAACATTATTATAGGCAGACACATGGGCCCATGATGGTTGAATATTCTTAATTATTTAGAGGTATATAGGTATACCGAAAATGGTACGTATAGTATAAAACTTTTAAAACAATAAAAATTTGATATCGACAAGCGTATAAATTAAAATCGAAAATTCTAACGCGAACAACGAGCAGTGTTCGCCGTAATTCCGACAAACTTCCGTTTCAACCGATACACATTCCAGGAACCAAAAATGCATTTTGACTTTCCATAGCAACCCCCTTCGAGTAACTATTAATCAAATAACGCACGATTTCAAGCATTCGATTATGACGCGCATACCTATATTTATTATTATAATCATGAAGTTCATAGAACATATAGGTACACATACTACACATAAAAGACCAGCTGGCTGTTATCAGTATATAGGGTATGAAAAGTAAAAAAAAAACATTACGATCACAATATAGGTATTGTATAGTTTTATAGACTATTTTATACAAATCGAGAGTTCATAGAAAATAAAGGGAATGAAATGTCCACCAAATTAAACGAAATTAAGAACTCCGTTCAGACTTTTTTCTTCCCATCCAACACCTCAAGAAAACACGAGACATCCATCAATCGTCTCAGAGTAGGACACACACTCATAATACATTCTCATTTAATGAAGAAAAAAGGTTCCCCTTATTTTTACAAGGTGTGGGGTCTCCCTCACAGTTAAACACATTTTAAGCGAATGCAAAATTTTCGACAAGGAAAGAAAAAAATTCTAAATCTCAGATCACCTAGCGGAAATACTTAACCCAGAACACAGCAACGTCTCCAAACACATTCAGTTCATATTAGGAACTCAACTTATATAAAGTGACTTATATAAATCAACTATTATAAAGTGTAAATCATATCAATACGTAAATTCATTGTTTCTATTTTTCTCTTTTTCATTAGCTGTCATATCTTAAAAATGTTTTCTATGTATCATCATTTTAATATCTATGTAATGTAATAATGTATATAAAATGTAATGCGTCCAATGGCCTCTGATGCAGCGAATAGTTTATTTAATAAAATAAATAAATAAAGGTATGTGTATAATGCGACAAAATTGATTACGGAAAAGCAAAATATCGTCTATTATCCGTACCTTGCCAAAAATAAAAATACGACAGGGTTGATTATAGGTTAATGATATACGTCGGAATGTCTTTATTACTATCATAAACGGTAGGACTTAACAGCTATTAAAACATCGTAAAATATCGACTTGAAAACATATTTTTAAACTTTCTCTTACAATTATTTCAATACACATACGAGACGACGTTCGCATACGTTCTTGTTATTAACGTTTTAATCGTGTCATTTATAAACGGTATTTTCTTTAACAATAATAATAATAATATGTGTCAACTTACTGTAAAAAGGCGCGGAAACTATTCGGCGTTTTTATCGACAAACTTTTCTTTATTCTAAAAAAAAAAAATCAAAAACATCAATTAGTTTTGACCTAGAAAATTGTTTTTTATTTTTTTTTTCTCAACAATCACCAGTTCAGTAATATGATATAATATCATTATATGATAATAAGATAGATGAAATACGCGTATTTCGCGTTTAACTTTATACCACAAATCCGCACAAAGCACACTTCAACCCTCTCGTCATATTATATATTATAATGGCTGATCGACTGGTGCGTTTAATATGTACAAATATACAGGACATTTATCCTTGATAATATTTTGATAAGAATACTGTACCCGCGTTTTGTATAGATTTATGCATAAACGATTAGTGAAAGGAATATTATAAAAGTATTTATATATATATATATATATATATATATATATAAGTTATACGTGCGGTATGATAATATATACAATATGAACCGGTTTTACGCTAAAAAACGATACATATTTATTTTTTATTTTAGTTGATTAATAAAACACCACTGTTATATTTTCTCAAGTTCACTTTCGGTTTCATTGAGGAATTTACATTAAATTCAGGAAATATTTCCAACTATGGTGTCTATAATTGTAACAATAGCGAACAATATATTCAATAAAAAAAAATATTATTATTACATCACGAGTAGATTATATAGATAAATATAATAATAGATCATAATATAATAAAATATAAAAATATAAAATATATTATATAATATAATATAATAGTTACACTATTATAAATCTATTAATGACTACAACGCACACAGCAAGAAAAATATAATAACTCAAATCGATTGCATAAACAATAATAATAATGTTCTGAAATAAATTAAAGTTTTATTTTAATTAATTCCATCGAGTTCACCTACGTTTTGCAATTATAATATATTGTTATTATTATTATTATATTTTAAATAAGTACTTATTTGATATGCGACTGTCGATTAATTTTAATTTATCAAATAAATATTATGTATATTAAAAATTATTTGCGCAGTAGGAAATAATTTGTTCATAAAACCTACGATGAAAATTTAATATTTTTTAATACATTTTTTCAGGTGGGCAAACTTGACAAATCCGTACATTTTAATCGTCTGCATATTTAAATTAATTTTTATTTTGTTTCTAAAATAATGCCACGGGTAAATTATTTCGTAGAATAAAACATTTTTACATGGATAGTCTAATAACATTATATTTTACTAATATTATTTATAAATAATATAAAAGTAGGCTCAAAAATATCTATATGGAAAAAAAAACTATTAAAGCAAAATAAAAAATCCGTCTTACTAAAATATATGAATTTTCAAAACAACAAAAACGATCGAATGCGTAACATGATGATAATTATACCTGGATAACTTTTCTTAAATTTATTTTTAAAATATAAGGTAATCTTTATTATCCGTATCATTATTTTCCGACTTATTTTACGTGGTAATAGTTAAAAATGTTTAATGCCGTTTATTTCGGAGTACGCGTTTACGTTCAGCTATCAGCTGTCTCACGAAAATTGTGTAAAATGCATAGGTATACATGATATTATATAAATATTGGCAAAATATTTCAAATCTAACTGCTCGGGCCGATGATATACACCGTAACGAATTATATAATAAGTCAATACATAACATATATCTTATAATAATAAATACAAATTTTCGCTGTCGTTAACGACGTTCTCGTAATAAACGCAAAGCAACAAACGTTTTTGACGCGAATCGTTGTTAACTGAGGCGAAATTCGCAGGTTCTCATATGACCAAACTCGCGTGGTGTAACTCGAGCCGTATTTAACTTTATAATACGACGTATGGGTACACTAATTTTTCCACGGAAAATTCGGCATGCGGTTAATTCATATTTTCGGGTGTCGTGCAAACAGGTTGTTAAGTACGATAAAACGGGAGAAAACATTTTAATAATAATGTAAAATAATATGGTATATCATAATTACTGTTAATATTCACCTACCTACAAAACTTAATAATAACGTCGTCTCGTGCGTTCGTTGTGTGTGTGTGTGTGTGTGTGATAACAGCGTTGCGCCCGTCCGTGAGGTAATTATGTAATAATTATTATTATTATTATTATTAAACGCAAGCATAATATATTAGACCGTAGGTTAGCGGCTGCGGCGCACGCGGTGGGCGTACATTACAATATTATTATAATATTATGCAGCCGAACGAGAAAGAGGAAGAAACATGCCGAGGCAGAGAGCGAGTGAAACGGACTGAACGCCCTTGAACTTGGCCGGACGGACGTGTCATTATTGCCATCGAATTTTTCTCATGGCCCATCCCTATCAAAACGTACACATTTTTTACGCACACGCGTGCATTTTTTATCGCGACGACCTTTCGGTGAACTCCAAACACCCCGAAAATCGCGAAGTAAAGCTATATAATACTTGTTGTCGGCTGTACAGCGTACCCCCCCCCCTCACCAATCAGACAACGTAGCCGATCGTGCCGGCGATCGAAAAGTTCCAAATAGTGACCGCCAACAAAAATACAAAATGCACTTTGACTGTTCTGAAATCCTCTAAGAGAAATCATCTAATTTCTTAAGAATTTATTTCTGGATTTCAAAACAGTTTTTAAGATACGTTTCATGACTTTTTAAATATTTTATATAACTTTGAATTAATTGAACAATTTTTGTCTTTTGATAAAGAATATTTAGCATTTTGGATATTTTTTTAAAAACGATTTGTGTAAAATTTCGTTTTCTGTGTTCTCCTCAATTATCAAATTTGACAAATAAAAAATCATTAAGAAATAATATTTTACTACGAATATTATTGATGTTGCCGTATTTAAACTTTGCTTAGCACCGATTTTAAAGTTTTTTTTTCGCTTGAATTCTTGATGCACATCATTTATCATACTTATATTAAGGTATATTATATGATGTCTAATTCATATTTATGGTGTCCAGATTATATATATATATTATTCTGCGAGTTTATTCGCAGCAGCTGAAGAAGTTAAACCATTTATATATGGCTAAACACACAATACACTACAATAATAATATTATATATCATAAACAAAGGCATAATCCCTTATGCAGTAACTATTTTCGTAATTAAAGTGACGTTTTAAATCGTGATGAATGCTTTTATACTACCCTCAAGCGAGTGAATTTTACAACAGACACATATTTATAACGAAAAGCTTAACTAGAAAAAGCGAAAAATGTTTTCTTCGAAAGTCTTATAATTATTACTATTACAAATCGTCACGTTATCTATTTAACAAGCTGCGGCACATCAACAGGAAACGGTTTTTTGTTCAAAATCAAACGCAATACTACGCTGCAACGCTGAAAATAATATCATATGATATATAAGTGTGCTTTATTCGAATAATTGTTATGTAAAAATGATTAAAACCACTCTTTATTCATTTTTTATATAATTTTTATCTAAGTCCTTCTTCATTTCGTAATAAATAATATTAATTACATGGGTATACTCGCACAATTATGTTATAGTAATATATACGCTAAACACGTACAAAATATTTATGGTAAAATAATCGTAAAAGCGTAAACATATAGATAACCGCTGTACAATGAATTTCTCAAACGAATCAAAATGTCAACCAATTATTAATATTTTATCAACACTTGTTATAATATACTGCAGTGCTATGATTGCGTTTTGATCGAGACGCCACTATGACTGCACGACAGGAGGGTTAACAGGTTTTTGTACTACTCGACACACGATTAGTATAGCTGCAACATTATATTATTATGTTACAATAATATAATAAATATTATACTTATAATCAAGGCTGGGCAAGTTTAAGATTTTTTTCAACTCGTTGATTTAAGTTAAAAGTCAATTTATAGTTTTTTTTTTTCGTCAAATTAAAAATTAAAGGATAACAAATTAATTGAGTCAAAATTAATTTATTTAAAATTTAATAACTTTCGAATCGGTAAGAAAAAAAAGGTTACCTACAAAATGTTGATGAATTTAGAAATTATTCTCTCGTATTCTCGTAATCCTGTGTACGTGTATAGAAGACATAGAGGTATTTTAAGCACACAGATGATTTTAAGGTGGCCATAACTATTCGGCCAACTCTCTCCCCCCCCCAACATTTGAGATATCTGTAGATATCTAGGTATTTGGTAACTAGGCTACTAACTTCCATACTTATAATAGGTATACTAGGTATCGGCTATCTACAAAATAATTTTATGTGGGCTGTGGGTATGTCAAACTCAGACCAGTAATAATTATACATTTTACCAGGAATTTCTCAATGTTTCTTGTATAGTCTTAGGCATATTTTTGATATCTAATATTAATTTTCAAATCAACAAAATTATAAATTAAAGGTTAATATAAAATTTAACTTAATTTTAATAAATCTGTATAAAATTAACTTGAAGTTAACACATTGAATATGTTAAAAGTGTAACTTATTAAGTTAAAAATTAGTTTTCAAAAAAATTAACGAATTGTTTAACTCTCGTTAATGTTTAGCCTTGCTAAACTACCTACCTATACCTGCATTTAAGTTTACTCGTTAATGCATTAGAGATATAACCATCATTCAGTCGGGACGTACGTTTCGAAAATCTCTAAAAACGTCAAACGGGGCAAACACACACCGCGGAGAAAACCCCGCAACCGGCGCGTTAATTTGTGGAAAATAAATATTTGTCGTTTACCCAACAACGACGACGACTTACGGCAGCAGAGCTTGCTCGAGGTCGTGTTTACCCAAATATTATAGACACGACGGTCAACATGGTTACACTCGGAGTATACCTCCCGAGGCTTGTACGTGTGTGTACCTAACCTATACAGTCGTCGTCAACCCCGCGACCAACGGCGGTAAGGTAAGGTACCGCGGGGAGTCACGAAGTCCCGTGCGCGCGCGGGGGGGGGGCCTGGGGCTAGAGCGGTCTCGGGGAGGGGCCGTCGCTGTAGAACGCCGAGCGCGCATTCCTCATTAACAACAACAACAATAATAATAATAATAATAAATACAGGTGTTTTCAGGTATTATATTATATTATAATATAGGTACACTGCTGCAGAGTCGGTTTATTCTTCTCGTCTCTCATCCTTATTCTTTTTTCTTTCTCTTCGTCTAATTTATATATGGTCGACGGCAGCACACACACCGTAAAGAAATTATATTTACACACACACAAACCCCGTTACCGTACTGGCACTGCTGCTATTGTACATATGTCTGTGTAGTAATAATACAAAAAGTATAACATGAGCGAGAGACGGGCGCAATCGCAGGTCTCCCTCTTTTCGCCTTCGGGTGTAACGCGCGCGACGCATGACCTGAAATGGGTAAACAGCCTCTCGCGACAGCCGCGCCGACGACAACTATTATAATGCGCGCACGCACACGCACGCACACACACACACACACGCCTTAAAGTCGAGTCGGTTGCGCAACAGGGGCGACCGACGGTATAAGATAATATACTACCAGCAGGTACACAATAATAATATGTGCACAACGCAATACATTATAAATATAATAACACACGATAATAATATGTGATACGCTTTTCTTTTTTTTTTTTCCGACGACTATTAATATTTATTATTGACAAACGCGCGAAAGAATCGATGACGGATATTGATGGATATAGCGCGCAGTCGGAATTTCATCATCGCCTATGATCTGTGTGTGACCTTTGGACAGCACATTAAATAAAAAAATACATGCTCCGAGATTCGACACCGCATATTATATACACCTACTGTCGGAGAGCTGCCTAACACCACGATGCGATATAAATTAAGTGGTCGATCGGGGTTGACGTTGTTTGCTGCTACGGACGAGCCGACGACGGCGTGCCTGCCGGGCGGCCGGGGTTTATCGATAAATAAAAAAAAATTCAAAAATAAATCCCCCCCGCGCCGTCTACCTATTGCGTGGTATAAACCGGGTGGTTTTGTACACGACTGCTGCAGCAGTTGTGCAACTGTCGGCGAAAGTGCCGCGGACAAGTTGGGGTCAAACATGGGTTGACCGACGTATGAGACTACGTCGTAAAATATCAAAATTTATAATAATATATAAGTGTGTGCCAAGTCAAATTCAACTTTTTCTTATTCGCACTGTAAAAATCGTTTGCACACACAGCAATAATAGGAAAGGTGCGTCGTCGTCGTACGCGTATATTATAATATTGTTTAATGACGCACAATACGACGCATAAGAAGGTGTATAATAATAATTATAATATCCACCGTGGGTAAATCACATTTTTTTCTCCTTCACCGCCACTTTACATAATTATAATTACGAAGGGTATATTATGTGCATACACGTCGTCGTCGCCGTTGTTCGTGTTCGATGAGAGGTCGACGAACTATTCAAAGAGAGCGTGCTGGCTGCTGCGATGCGCTCTTATCCAATATAGCCGACGAGTACCTATGGTATCGATGATGATGATGATGATGATGATGATGATGCATTGTCGAAGACACTTTTTCGAATCTTCCAATAGCGGACAACCGCATCAGCCAAAGTAAAAGACTACCATCGAAAATCTATACGACAAGAGACGTTAAAAATTGATACACAGAATCGTACCGTATCGTTGTGCTTAAAACGTCCATAAAATAAAGGACGCCTAAGTTTTTTTTCATTCAAAAAATAACAATTTTATTATTAGATTTTTTTCTTTTCGTTCGCCGAGTGTGCGGTAGGTACCTGCAGGTAGTGTATGACGTACCTCGGTGTTCATAATAATAATAATAATAATAATAATAATTATTATTATTATTATTATACATCTCCTCGTCTGCGCGTCTGACAAAAATATTATATGGGTTCGTCTACCAAGTATACAATAAAAGAACTCGCCTGCTCTCGTCTCGCAGCCATCATATATATATATATATATATATATATATATACGCGGCTTCTCCCACCGGCCACGGTGCCGTCTATTGTACTACTCGGGTAGTCGGGTGTATATATGTACTACTGCTGACACAATGCTCACCGTGATATATACCGCGCGGTATACACATATTATTATTATTATATAGAAATAATAAAACATGGCCTTATTCCTAGACGCCAGTGCGTGTACAACGATTATCTCTCTGCAGCGTCTTCTTATTCGACGACCATCACCACGATTTGTGTGTAAGAACATACATAAATGGAAAACCGGGAGCAAGTATTATTATCATTATTATTATTTTGTATACACTGAAATAATAGCTATATACGCGTATAGCACGTGCACGACCCGTTCGATATAATATTTTTTTCCCCTTTGATACATAAGTATCGGCCAAACCTCGGTGGTTTTCGCCGACCACAGTTTAATAGCAGACTAAAAAGATTTTTATGCGTCTATTGTATATATATATATGTGACTTTTATCAGGGCAGTGTTTTAAAAAAATAAATATTAATTCCTTCTCGTATAGTTGTTACACAGCTTGCGGTTGCAATAAATGTTAATAGTTATTTAACTAAAACTCTAACCTCTGTCCCGCGATAATATTTGACGGTCTGCACAACATTATACGCTGCTGTACACGCGAAATCGCGTTAAAATCTCGTCGTGATCGAAAGTATAATACATAATATAGACACAAAAAATCAAAATCGTTAAACGACAATTTTTTTCGTCTGCACAAACATCGAACACGACTGCTCATTATTGCACCGTATTACATAACATGTTTCGCCACTTTCCGTATGAACAGTCACTGCAGCCAGACAGATATACTTGTGTATCTTAAAATAAACCATCACACTGCTTGTCAAACGGAGGTATACTACATACCTATATAATATACGATTATATGCATATGTAGACGTACAAACGATTAGATGGATTAATACGTATTATAACATATTACCTATTTTACCGTGCGAACGAAACAACGACGACGACGTTATGTATATTAGTCGCGAATTGCCCTCTGGCCGACCACTCTACGGTCGCAGGATCAGAGATAAGTATTCGGATGACTTGTAGTGTCGCAACCAAGATTTTTTTCAAGGGGGGGGGGTCCAAGGAAAACGATGTGGATGACCACTATTTAATCGCACATATTATAATATATTATAATACGCATTCACATAAATCCGTAGGTAACTGCAGATATATGTATAATATAATGTGACTATTAATGGTAATAATAATGAAGAAAAGGAAAGTATCTTAAATCACTATATACTATATAATACCGCGGTTGCAGCTTATCAAAATATGTATACGACTGTATATCTTTCAACCAGAAAAATTTTGTGCAATTTACGAAAAATATATTAATCAACATTTGAGTTTGTATCATTATAGTTTGATATAATTACTCGCACCAAAGGGGGGATGATGGTCCGGACTTGAGGTTCATCCATACTGTAAACATATTATGACCGTCTCCGCGCCTTGTCGAATACCGCAAATATATATTTGTGTGCCTATATATAAATTATAATAATATAATTATGCTTATTTGTCCGCCGGCGAATAAACAATGAACCAAACCTGACACGACCAAATATACGCGTTGTCGTATAATAATATACGCCCCCGTTTACATATATGATGGAAATACGAGCTTATTATTACCACAATGTGCTCGTACACATAAGCTTTCTGCGCCGGCAAACCGACACTCGGCTCGTTTGATTTGGTGAGAGCATGTGTACAATGTTCATAATGTATATATATATTATATTCCCGCTTAATATCTAACGTGGGCGTATAATATTACCAGGAAATTCGCGGTGTTGGGCGTTCGTCTTGTTCGGCCGAGAAACGTTAAAACTGTGCCACTAGCGTTCGGGTTACTCTATAATATGATATTATGTTTTGTGCTGCTGTTTGCAGAGAAATTGTCGAGAACACTCGTCGTGTGTGTGTGTGTGTGTATAGTGATATATTAAAAAGCGGTGAGAAAATATTTTTATTCCTCTCTATAATTCGCCGTTATGATATTCGTATACATAAAAATAAACTTTCATTTTGCGAGTTGCACTTCTGTTCGAGAGAATCGCACCGAAACTGTAGCAGGCTAGGAAACTCACTCTATCCGGTAACCGACATATAAAGTGACATATGTGTATACAACTTATTAGAAATACTTGGCATCGGTGAACTGTCTGCAAGTATTGGGAATAAGATTGTTCTAAGATGTATATTATGATGTGTTCACGGTGCTCGGTTGCTAGAATAGCGACGAGGAACGCAACGATGGACGAGAATGCGGATATTAGTCCTTCAGATGGAACTTTTGTCAAAAACCTGCAATGGTCCATGTCGGTCAGACGACAGTATAACCGGCAAAGAACTCCTTTCTATTCATATCAAAACGAAACCACGCCTTCTCAAAGCATCTTAAAACCGCTGAATAATCTACACACTGTATAACAAAGGGTCGTAAAAACGTTGAAAAACGTCGAAAACTCTTAATTTTTGACCTGCAAGACTTTGCAGGGCTAGTAATAAATTTACTCGATCTCCACCGCCGCAAATTACCGCGGGTCATACGTATGTATAGGTATGATATGATATGCACGCCATAATATAATATACGGGAGAACGGATATTGTATTATTATACCTTTATTATAAAGGTACGTCCAGCGGCTTAACGGTGTTTTCGTGGAGCACTCGTTGCCCGTAATACATATTTGTTGCGCATCGCACTATATAATATACACACATACAGGTACCTATATTATATATATATATATTAGAAAACTGTGTGAAAACTGCAATTACCAAGACTCTCATGTCCGCGGACACGGGTAAAAGAGAAACACACAAACCACCGTAACACTAGTGTGCGCGCGAGTACGATCTGTATACACTATAATATAATAATAATACGTCGATATACGATTATATACAGGTAAAGAGATCGGATGATGATGGTAACACCGTTACCATCTTGCAGCTGTCGCTTATATACACATACGCTAGTGTATTATTATTGACAGCCGTGTTATTCGCTCGTATGTAGGCGAATATGCGGAGGTCCTATATATATATATATATAAATGTGTGTACGACACGCGAGTTGCGTCGTCGTACGTGATAAATATTATAAACTTATATAAATATTTATACGTAATTATTATGTACAAATATAAGTACAATAGTGTAACATTATAATATATACAATAGGACGTGCGTAGTATTTCGCTTACGTATATACGATGAAATAAGATTTTCCGCGTGGAAAAATAAATGAAAATCAAGCGAGCACATTGCGGTCGCCGCATGGCCGCCTTTTGCCAACCGCCACCGTGGCGGCGGATAAAAGAGAGAAGAATATTACGCGAAGGATACTAGCCGAGGACGAGAGGAGGTGGACGCGTGACGTCGTGAGGTTATCCCATTGTATGTGCAGCGGCAGACGACGAGGAAGCCGAGCGACGTGCAAGCATTATTTGATATTCGCCAGTCAAAAACCACCGCGGCAGCATCCGGTTCACACATCTCCGACCACGTCAAGGACGGACTCGCCGTGCTAAATGTAATATTTGGAGCTCATCGCGCGGCCTCCGGTGACGACCAACACCGGTCCGTTCACTACTACCGCAGCCACAATTATTAGTAGCGGCGTGTATGCTATTCACGGGAATCGTGACTGGAACTTTTTGTACGAATTTTGTTTTTTTTCTTTTACCGCCGAACGTCGTCGGCTCAAGTGTCGACAATTTTTCTTCGACAACGTCCCAAAATCGTTGTTTTGTTATTATTGGTCTCCGTCATAATATTACACAATCATTATATGCCGGTTTCTGTTAAACGTTCGCGCGGCCTCTATACCATAAGCGCCGCCGACCCGTTCGGCGTGGCTGCGTATTTACACGTCATCGCGTATATTAGGTAATCGGTTGTATGATAAAAAACGCATTCGACTAATATCCGACACACTTGAATATTGTATGGACAATATTACGATGCTGCGTTTCTTATGGGCATAAAAACTATATGATATGAAATTATAATAATTATAAGAACATCGATAAAATTTACAAACGAAAATTACCACGTAAAACGCGTAGATTATACTACCGGCTACAATATAGGTGTGTACACTTATACGCAGGGCAGTTTCGTCGGTTTATCACTCGTCGTTCATCAGTATTTTGCAGGAATTCCCACGAGACACAAATAATCTAAGACCGACAATAATTATTAGGATCTGTGTTAATAATTTTCGATCTTCAACACCCATCCAAATCGTACAGGACGATTTTTATTTTCAAGTCGACGCGTATATCCATATAGTTAGGTACACTGAATCGCGGACATTTCCCCCCCGACATTTTTTTGATGTGGACATTTCCCCTTCATTTTTTTTTTTTTAAAGTTTACTATATAATAACACGATATTGTCATTTAATATGAAATTATTTTTTTGCTTATCGTCTAATATTTTCAAATACTTTAATAAATATAATAAATTATAGACGTATATTTTTGATCAACTGCACTACTTGAAACAATAAAATAATTATAACAGTTTTAACCAAAAAAAGATAAAATATGAACAAAGGCTAAAAAATATGTGTTTAGAAATAACAAAATAATCACGGATCAAAGATTTTTTACAAACTGTATCATTTTTAGCCATTTTTATTAATAGTTAATTATATTTTATTTAGTCTACCTTTTATGTATAATCTTATTTTTTTAAGCTATTTTAATTGTAATTTTTAAAGTAGTTTAATTAATCAAAAACATATTCATCTACAATTTCATATTAAACGGTAAATTAAAAAAAAAAAAAAAAATGGCGGGGGTGGGGAGGAATGTCCGCATCGAAAATATATCGGGAGCAACGCTGTCTATATAGGTATGCTGTTTTATTGGCCGAACGAACAAATATTATACCATCATCGCGCGACGTTATATTATTACGTAACCGTTCGGGTATACGTATCGACATATTGTTGTGTTACAACGTTAACGTTTAACGTGCGTATTAGGTGTTGTACAACACCTCGGCCGGTCCGAATTGATGGCGGCAACAACAACGGTCAATTACATTGTTATGTTTTGTAATTTGTACGGTCCAATCGAGTACTGCGATGTACGGTCGAGATGTGTATTTTAAGTACCCAACACGCATTGGGCAGCGGTAGGTATAATTTTCTTTTCTATTCGATCAATTCGAGAAAATCCATTTCGATTTCTTCGTGTCTACCTTCTGTAAACGGGACATATTTCGGTGTCCCGGAGGTTCCCCCCCCCTGCACGGGACGACGGGACAGGGGTACGAAAAACGGGACCGTCCCGTTCGAGACGGGTGGCGTACACCTGGTGGTCGGTCACCTTATGAATGACGAAGACGAACCACGCTGACTCGATGGAAAATAAAATTACCTCGAACGGCTGACGTTTTTTTTTTTTCGGAATTGCCCGCGGTAACGAGCGTACATATTGACGTTATTAGTAAAAAAAAAAAAAAAAAAACCCCCAGACCGTTATTTTTTTGTTGCGTCATTTCATAAATGTCATAATAAATTCCGCTAATATTTTGGCACTGCAAGACGACGTGACATATAATATAATATCATTATCATAATATATTATAATAACGCGCCGCCGTAACGACGAGGATCCGCGAGTTTACGACGTCAAACGCCGCACGTCAACTGCACATAATATTATAATAATGCTATTAGCACCATAATAATATAGTATGACCGCGAGTTTATAAACACAATAATAATATAACGAGATTTTAATTTTTATCGTCCGCTGCTCGCCTTGGACTCAAATAATATATTATACAATAATATTTGTCATTATATATTATAATGTCGTTGGTATCGCGACGTACCGCGCTTTTCTCCGTTGACAATCGCCGTGCGCGTATATGCACACTCCTACACCTACGCGCGTCATTCCCACTGACCACCATCGGACGATCACATGTTGTCATCGCTATATTATGTTTTCGCGTTAAACGTAAAATAAGAGAGAGAAAGAGAGAGAGAGACCTAGGGGAAAAAAAATAATATAATAATGGTAATTACCGCGCCGTTCTATTGTACTCGGACAAACGTATATAATATTATGATACAAGTACTTGCTGCAGTACACGCGGTATTATTATACCATATTATTATTATTGTGTACACGCGGAATTCAATTTTGTCCGGCGAAAACAAAATTATGACGCCGCAAGATCGTTGTTTCGCATCTCAAGTGATTTTATGTATTATGCTTTTCCGCCGCGGTCGAAGGACGCATAATATGCATTTCTATATATTATATCACTGCTGTAGCAGCAGCAGCTCCTACCAGAGTGTATGACACAAACGGTGCACCTACTTTATTATATATATAATACAATACGGACACGCGGCGATTGTTTCGAAAATTCTGATGATGATGATGTGCTCGACTAGACAGACGACCACACGTTACACGGAATTCGAGTTGCAAACTTTGGGCGTGACGCGACGTTATTATGCTCCAAATACATTAACGTGATTATAAAATATAATCGTTATAAGTGCTATAACCTATGACGCGGTATAGGGTCGAGGTGTACCAATATTTTGCGTATATATCGTCGTGAAAACTCGGCGCGAGATCAATATTATCCGCTCTTCCGGTCCTGGAATTATCGCGAAGCGTATAAAAGTAATATAACAGGTAGGTATAGTTTAATATTATTGAGAGCCAAGAGAACGTGATACCAGCGATGTATATGTGTGTCCGCCTGTCAAACGGGAAATATGGCGAAATAAATACCATAGCGAAAAAACCAAAACTGTGGCATGCATATACGCTATAATATTAGGATCTAAACATAAGCCTTACAAATAGTATAAATAAGCAAATAATAAACCTATAATGTAACAGTCGTACGCACTAAAACGTATAAAACGCTGTAACTTCTTTGTAAGACATCGTCCTTTTACAAGAAGCACACGAAATCGTCTCGATAACAATCACTAATATTTTATAATTTTCCAATAAACGTTTTAACATTAAAACCTATATGTGACAATTTCGATTTCGCTTAGTGGGGCATCTTGCTTTAGAGCTCATTAGTCAGACGCAGACAGTATATATTATATCTGGATCCCTTAATAAAATAGCCCATAATAAAAATGATGTGCACCTAGCCTAAGCTAACACATCTTCACGAGATGCAGACGTCAGCCTAAAACGAATAATAATTTTTTTCGAATAAAATAATAATTATAAACGTGAAAAAAAATATATATAATAATAGATCCACTTGCCCGCTCCTTTTTTAGTTTCGTAAGATTTCGTACGGGGTATTTTATTTATGACAGATATCTGGCACGTCCTCTCGAAAGACGGCACCGGCGCAGCAGACGATAAACGCCTACAGTAATGCCAATGACACACGACAAATATATTAATAACGTATTTCGACATTCGACAAGTGTGGCGTACGCGCGCAATACGCGACGTGCGGTGCGCGTACGCCCGGGAAAGGTCATTGTTTGCAGACGATTGCTTTTGGAGTTCCGAGTTCGAATAGCTGTAAACTCGCGAGACGAACCCGTTTCCGAGTGGCGTGCGCTTCGTCGTAGTACGATATTATTGTTATTATTGTACGCGTCTCGTCGTGTGCCATACGTTTTTCAGGTGTCGGCGTTCAATAATTAGACAAACTCAACGGGAACCGTCGACACCACGCGCGCCCGAATCGACGTCGACAAAAACTAATGGCGGACCTTCCGCGAGCTCGTTGACCTTTTTACACAAACATTGTGCGGACTACTACATGGTTGCCGCTGAATCCAATT